>CAIGRR010076183.1:0-16950 GCA_903798365.1 Fraxinus sp. 1973-6204 | reverse complement strand
AATGTGTACCAAACACACTCTGAATCAAACTTGTAAGGGATAAAAATTCTAAGAATATGACCATTCAAAATTTGGGAGAATCTAATTTTAGATTTTGATGATTTTTTCTCTTATTCAATGTTTAAGTGGAAAAAAAAATGCAAATTTCAATAAACATCAAAGTAGTTTCCAGACTCACAACTCGTACATAAATTCCTTGCGAGTGAAAATATGGCATTAGAATTTTTGCTTCCTCAAAACTAACATTTGCACACTATACGATTGTAAAAATAAGGAGAATCAATTAATATCGTAAAGGCAAAATATACAAAATTCAAGTTGAGCGAAACAAAAACAAAAATAAAAAATTGTACCGAATTGGATAACCAGATGCAAGTAAATTTCGTTTAAAAAATAGAGTATCTGTAGAAAATAAATTCAAAGTTAATATCTAATATAATAAATATCCACATAATTCACACTATCGAAAAATTCATCATAAACAAAAAAATAAAAATAAAGTATATATCGATAGATTGTTGTGTCCTATAAAAAAGATTGACCATCATTCCGATCAAAATAGGCCACATTTGAATTTCCTAACATCATAAGAATAATAAAATCTTGATTAATATACCGATAATTAGTTACTAACATATTACACATCACTAATTACTTAGAGAAGTAAGATAGAATTGAGTTATCATGTAGTTTTTTTCACTTATTTCCTTCATTTGGTCTAAAAATCTTATCAAAAAAATATTAATTCAAAATAAAATATTTATATTATGGACAGCGAAATATTCTATAATTATGTATTTGATTAATAAAATATTTAAAGATTACAATTATGGATTGAATCTATTATTTTCAATAGAATTTTTTAAGAATGCAATATTATTTTTAATGTGTAATATTAGGTTTGTAAAAATTAAATTGTGTAAGTTATTTTATTTTTTAATAAATTTTATATATTGATATATATAAAATTAACTGACTTAATTTTTGTAAGCAATAATAACTATTAATTATTTTATTTAGAGGAAATAAATTGAATGTTAAAGGTATTGTTCACCATAAATGTAAGGTTATATAAAAGTAAAATGCGAAATCGATTATCACCTATTCACACTTTGGGTTATTATAAAATTATTTTTTGTCTCGTGATTTATCAAATTAATGTAAATTAATGGCGATTAAAGAGTTGATAGGTTATTAGAAAATGACTTTTCATCTAATCTATAATATCAATATATTAAATATTATTTCAAGCGAGAATAATTTTTTTGATGATTACTTCAATTATTTCAATAATACTTTATTTTTCGTTGTTCAATATGTAATTAATTTACAATCTTTAATAAATATTACAAAAATCTTTGTTTATGCATGTATTCCTAGATATTAATTCTCAATTAACTAACATTAACATTTATTTAACTAATATTAATTATAATTTCACATTCACGTCCATTTTATTAATTTTTAATTAATTAACATTAACATTCTTTTAATTAATATTAATTAGAATTTCATATACAAGAATGCAGTTCATTATTCACGTCAATGTATACTAATTAACATCTGATTTCACTTAGTTGGAAATTAAATTATATATTCATTGTAGGTCTATATTCTTTTGTATTAGTTCAAAACTAATTGAAATTCATATTAGTTCATGTATCGTATTTGTTATTCATCTTTATTTGTGCATTTATAACATTGTTATAATTCAACTAGTTCAAAAATATCTTACTTTTTTTTTTCAATAAGAATTTAACTTATAAACTGTAATAAATAATACAAATCATTATGCATGCATGTATTCCCTAATTAAAATTCACATTCATTTAATTACTATTAATTAGAACTTACATTCACGTTTACATTCACACCCTTTTGTTAATTCTAAATTACTTAACATTCACATTCATTCAATTAATATTAACTCGAATTTCACATTCAAGAATGTAATTCATTATTTATGCCCATGTATGCTCGTTAACATCAAGTTTCACTTACTTAAAAATTAAATAATATTTGTTTAATATAAATGATTTAAAATTCAATGTTATGCATATATTATTTGGTACTAATTCTAAATTAATTAACATTCACGTTAATTCATATATCATATTTGTCATTCATATTTATTTGTGTATTTAGTTGTAATTTTAATATTCACATTCAAATATGTATTTCACTATTTACATGCATGTATAATAATTAACATTTATTTTCACGTATATTAATTGACGTTTATTTTCAGGGTTTTGCATTTATCTTATATTTAAATCAAAGGGTAAATGGATGGTCAAATTACTTTCACGACACTTATAAAATATTTTAAAATAACGTGCAATACACTTTTAACTCAGATTAGTATTTATCAAGTGAAGGTTCGTTAATGGAATTTTTTTAACTATTATGTTTTATTTTCGAATGCAATATTCTTTTAATATGTAATATTAGGTTTTAAAGAAATTAATTGTATATATAATTTTATTATTTTTATAAATTCTATATATTAATATTAATTGACTTAGTAGTCTATGCCGTTTCATGTTAATTATACGCGTAGTGTTGTTATAATTTTTATTTTATTTTTGTATAAGTTTTTATTAATTATATATTGATAATTAGTAATAATAGTGTTTAGTGGAATTAACCGACGTAATTTTTAAAAATAAATAGTATTTATTAATTTATTTTGATATATAATTGAGATCTGCATGCAAATGCAAGATGGTACCGTTGTAATGAAAGTGAGCCATCTTTTCTTTGTTGTGTAAAAGAGTACTGACAACAAATCATATATATTTTTAATCGATTAATTTGTTTATGTTTAATGACAAAAATCCTTAGCAATGGTCGAACGTTATAAGCTTTGTAAGAGTGGCTTCAACCAATAATAATCCTCCACGTTATAATTAACTTGAATTGGTATTCACGTATACAAGATATTGATCTTAATTCGATTATTCTAATTAGCAATATTGTATACATCATTCAAAATACTAGGAAAATTATATTTATCGAGGTAAAGTTTTTCCCAAATTAGGCTTAAGGAGCTTTAGTCCCTAATGACAAGATTGAACACAAGTTTGTGCAATTCAACTAGATAGATCGTTGGATTCGAATTCACGTGTTTTCTAGATTAATTTGTTCTTGTGAGACGAAAGTCAAGAAGGGCGGTGTCTCGAGGACCCCCATAGATCCACCCACGATAGAGAAAATCTTGACCTAGTGGTAGTTCAATTAAACGGATGGAACTGCATAACGACTAAATTTACTCAAGCTTTATGCGTACTCAGAAATTCAAAAAGACCTCCGAAGGCTCCTCAAGATATTTTGAAGAGCTTTAAGATCCCAAACCTTTTTGAAACAGTATCCATAAATCGATTAGAAGACGATTTTTCACTTGCGCATAGCTGTATTTTTAGGGCAAAATTAATAGATTGATGTCTTCTATCATAAAAGATACTAACGTTTAAATTAATTATTTGTTTATTTGATAAATCAAGCAAATTTATTTTAGGTGAATGTTGTCTAAACATGTCAAAGATTAGGCCATCCATAAATCTTACCCTAAAAAATGAAGTAATTAACAATATGTGCCCGCCTTAGGGAAACATGACACCGTCCTAATTTTATTGGTTACTTTTAAATTTTTAATTTGGGTTAATAATCTTTTTTAATTCAACTCCAAAGACACATAATTGGCCCTCTTTATGTCTTCTGGTAATAATTTTTTTCTTTTTTAAAAAAAAGTAATGAGGTTGTTGAATTCATTATCATGCTACAATTCGTTTATAGAAACTATATTTGCTAACGGAAAAATCTATTTGTACAAAAGTCCAGGCGCCCCCCAATAGGGGGCCACCACGTGTAGATTATCTAAAACTTTACGTAATCTATTTTGTACACCTAGCATCACTCTTTACTAAAAAGAACATTAATATGCATGTGAAGTCTTTCCATTTATTTTAACGAATTATTCAACGATTGTACACTAATATCTGAGAAAGCAATGGAAACGTCTCTTTTTCTTACTCGAAAAATTCTTCACTCGTGAAAGAGGGAAAAAATCCCATGGAAATGCGACAAAATATTAGTGTCATTTTTGGCTTAAATTACACACACACACACACACAAACAATATTATGAGCATGTTTGGTAACAATTAAAATTGAAAATATAGTCATTATTGAGTCTCACCCGTCTAATAAAAGTCAATAATAACGACTAGTTTTTCAATTTTAATCTGATTTTAATCTCTACCAAACGGCTCTATAATAACCGACTGGTGTGCAGCTGGATAGCACAAGATCCAACGTGTTTGGTGCATATTAAAATGNATAAAAGTCAATAATAACGACTAGTTTTTCAATTTTAATCTGATTTTAATCTCTACCAAACGGCTCTATAATAACCGACTGGTGTGCAGCTGGATAGCACAAGATCCAACGTGTTTGGTGCATATTAAAATGAGAGAATGAATTTTTTTGAAGTGATATGATGAGGAATGTGTAGTTGAAAAAGAATGAAAAATTATTGATGTGATGGAAAATATTATTTTATTGAAAAATATGTGGTTGAAAATGAGAATGAAAAAAATAATGTAGATCAAACATGGGCTAAATAAATAAATATATAACACTAACTCCTACCGGCAACCGCTACTATTTTAGTAATTAATAAGTCGCATTTGCGTTTCTTTTGGGCTGTTAAATTTTTTCAGCAAACGCGCTTCCGACAATGAATGAGAATGCAAACAGCGTTACCACTCATGAGAAGCACGGTACAACTACCCAGTCTCAAGTGCAATAGTCAACAAATTTGATTTTGTTGATATTTCCACACCTCCCTACCACACTATATTCTTATTAACTTCCCCGTTCAAAATCTGATTTTATTTTCAAGTCAAAATCTATAGTTAATTTTAACAAAGTATTTTATTTATATGAATTCACAACTTTTCAATCACATATTTTATCAAATTAAAAACCTGATTTTAATTACGCCAAACAAGGGCTAAATTAAAATTGTTGAACTTATATCTATGTTACGAAATATGTAAATAAAATATAATTTGATCAATTATAAACCTTTGTCAATTCTCAATTCTTTAATCGCCATGTTTCGTTTTTGACCGGAAGAAATTTAAGAATATAAAACTTATAAGCTATTGGAGTTTTTACTTGGACCATTTCAATGTTACTTTAAAACAAGACCAAAACTTGTCATTTAATCTATAATTAATATTAATTAGAATTTCATATTCAAGAATGCAGTTCATTATTCACGTCAATGTATACTAATTAGCATCTGATTTCACTTAGTTGGAAATTAAATTACATTCATATTCATTGTAGGACTATATTCTTTTGTATTAGTTCTAAATTAATTGAAATTCATATTAGTTCATGTATCGTATTTGTTATTCATCTTCATTTGTCCATTTATAACATTGTTATAATTATAATTCAACTAGTTCAATAATATCTTACTTTTTTTTTCAATAAGTATTTAACTTATAAGCTGTAATAAATACTACAAATCATTATGCATGCATGTATTCCCTAATTAACATTAACATTCATTTAATTACTATTAATTAGAACTTACATTCACGTTCACATCCACACCCTTTTGTTAATTCTAAATTACTTAACATTCACATTTATTCAATTAATATTAACTCGAATTTCACATTCAAGAATGTAATTCATTATTTATACCCATGTATGCTCATTAACATCAAGTTTCACTTACTTAAAAATTAAATAATATTCATTTAGTATAAATGATTTAAAATTCAATGTTATGCATATATTCTTTGGTACTAATTCTAAATTAATTAACATTCACGTTAATTCATATATCATATTTGTCATTCATATTTATTTGTGTATTTAGTTGTAATTTTAATATTCACATTTAAATATGTATTTCACTATTTACATGCATGTATTAATTAACATTTATTTTCACGTATATTAATTAACGTTTATTTTCAGGGGTTTGTATTTATCTTATATTTAAATTAAAAGGGTAAATGGATGGTCAAATTACTTTCACGACACTTATAAAATATTTTAGAATAACGTGCAATACACTTTTAACTCAGATTAGTATTTATCAAGTGAAGGTTAATTAATGGAATTTTTTTAACTATTATGTTTTATTTTCAATGTAGGAATGCAATATTCTTTTAATATGTAATATTAGGTTTTAAAGAAATTAATTGTATATATAATTTTATTTTTTTATAAATTCTATATATTAATATTAATTGACTTAGTAGTCTATGCCGTTTCATGTTAATTATACGTGTAGTGTTGTTATAATTTTTATTTTATTTTTGTATAAGTTTTTATTAATTATATACTGATAATTAGTAATAATAGTGTTTAGTGGAAATTAACCGACGTAATTTTTAAAAATAAATAGTATTTATTAATTTATTTTGATATATAATTGAGATCTGCATGCAAATGCAAGATGGTACCGTTGTGATGAAAGTGAGCCATCTTTCTTTGTTGTGTAAAAGAGTACTGACAACAAATCATATATATTTTTAATCGATTAATTTGTTTCTGTTTAATGACAAAAATCCTTAGCTATGGTCGAACGTTATAAGCTTTGTAAGAGTGGCTTCAACCAATAATAATCCTCCACGTTATAATTATCATGAATTGGTATTCACATATACAAGATATTGATCTTAATTCGATTATTCTAATTAGCAATATTGTATACATCATTCAAAATACTAGGAAAATTATATTTATCGAGGTAAAGTTTTTTCACAAATTAGGCTTAAGGAGCTTTAGTCCCTAATGACAAGATTGAACACAAGTTTGTACAATTCAACTAGCTAGAAAGATTGTTGGATTCAAATTCACGTGTTTTCTAGATTAATTTGTTCTTCTAAGACGAAAGTCAAGAAGGGCGGTGTCTCGAGGACCCCCATAGATCCACCCACGATAGAGAAAATCTTGACTTACTGGTAGTTCAATATGGAACTGTATAACAAATAACTTCACTCAAGCTTTATGCGTACTCAGAAATCTAAAATGACCGTCGAAGGCTCCTCAAGATATTTTGAAGAGCTTTTAAATCCCAAATCTTTTTGAAACATTATCCATAAAACAATTAGAAGACGATCTTTCACTTGCGCATAGCTGTATGTTTAGGAAAAAATTAATAGATTGATGTCAGATACTAACATTTAAATTAATTATTTATTTATTTGACAAATCAAGCAAATTTATTTTAGGTGAATATTGTCTAAACACGTCAAAGATTAGGCCATCCATAAATCTTAACGTCCCACTTGTACTCCCCTCAAAAATGAAGTAATTAACAATATGTGCTCGCCTTAGGCAAACATGACACCGTCCTAATTTTATTGGTTACTTTTAAATTTTTAATTTGGGTTAATAATTCTTTTTTAATTCAACTCCAAAGACATATAATTGGCCCTCTTTAAGTCTTTTGGTAATAATTTTTTTTTCTTTTTTTAAAAAAAGTAATGAGGTTGTTGAATTCATTATCATGCTACAATTCGTTTTTAGAAACTATATTTGCTAACGGAAAAATCTATTTGTACAAAAGCCTAGCCGCCCCCCGATAGAGGCCTGCCACGTGTAGATTAAGTAAAATTACATGTAATCTATTTTGTACACCTAGCTTCACCCTTTGCTAACAAGAACATTAATATGCATGTGAAGTCTTTTCATTTATTTTAACGAATTATTCAACGATTGTACACTAACATCTCTTTTTCTTACTCAAAATCAACTTAGCAATAGAGAACGAAAAAATCTTCACTCATAAAAGAGGAAAAAAAATCCCATGGAAATGCCACAAAATATTAGTGTCATTTTTGGCTTAAATTCCATATATATATACACAATATTATAATAACCGACAGGTGTGCAGCTGGATAGTAATAAATAAATATATAACACTAATTCCTACCGGCAACCGCTACTATTTTAGTAATTAATAAGTCGCATTTGCGTTTCTTTTGGGCTGTTAATTTTTTTCAGCAAACGCGCTTCCGACAATGAATGAGAATGCAAACTGCGTTACCGCTCATGAGAAGCACGGTACAACTACCCAGTCTCAAGTGCAATAGTCAACAATCTTGATTTTGTTGATATTACGAAATATGTAAATAAAATATAATTTGATCGATTATAAACCTTTGTCAATTCTCAATTCTTTAATCGCCATGTTTCGTTTTTGACCGGAAGAAATTTAAGAATATAAAAACTTATAAGCTATTGGAGTTTTTACTTGGACCATTTCAATGTTACTTTAAAACAAGACCAAAACTTGTCATTTAGGGGACAATGCGTGTAGGGAGAAGTGACGGCAACTTATCTTTCTCGACATTATGTGCAAAGTCCTAATAAATTCTTGAAAATGTTCCATGTTTTTCAATCTTATTCTCAAATTACAGTATGAATAAATCTTAGATGTTGACAAAAAGGTCTGTACAAATTACACGAGATTGCTACAAACAGGTAAAATTTCTACACACTTAAGAGCAAGAGAGTCAATTGATTAATAGATAAGGCATGACCCATCTTAACTATCAGTTCACGCTTTCTGTACAACGGTCGGTGCAGGCATACACATTGAGGGCTGGCCGGTTCACTAAATTACAAATTCACAGGAAAACACTCATTTGACCTTATTATCACACCACATCAACACCTGTTTGACGATCATTATTTTAAGAAAATGAAATTTTGAATAATGATTTTTTAATGAAATGTTTTGGGCTTGTGTAAAATATTTTATCGTATAAATGTATGATTGAAAATGAGTATGAGAATTAAAGAGTTTTGAAATAATTATAAGCTCGCTCAAACACCGAACTAGAAAACAAGTTAAAAGAATTCTATGAATGTGCTTGAGCCATATTATTTTGGAATAGTAGATTGATGAAGAATGTGTGGTTGAAAAAGAAGGGAAAATTATTGATGTGATGAAAAATATTATTTTATTGAAGAATGTGTGTTTGAAAATGAGTATAAGAATGATAATGAAAATTTTAATGTGACTCAAACATGGGCTTAAGGACAAGTTAGTAGGTCAAACATCAAATAGCTTGTCAAGCAAGTTCTTATATTGCCGAGGCACATTTAGCCCCTATTTGAAAAAAAAAAAAAAAAAATCTAAAATAATGAGTTTTCGAATAGCAAATTTTGGAAGGATGCAAAGTTAAAAAAAGTAAAGAAAAGTTTTGAGTTTACGCAAAAAAAATATTTTATATTATAAGAATATGATTGAAAATAAGTATGAGAAAAAATAGTTGCCTTTAGTATGTAGCATAGGCACATGGGAATTCTCACCACCGTACATCCTACTTCATAAGACAAAGTACAAGGTTTAAAAAGGAAAAAGGAAAGGCGACTTGTCAAGTCTAAGAATACGCGTGATATAACCTTAACTATTCCCATTTTAAAGAAGCTAAAACAAGGACTTGAGACGTGGTATTTTATGTTGAAGCTAAAACAACCCTTAATCAGCCTTTAAGCTACCGTCCAGACTCCAGCACCAAGTTTTCTTCAAAATAATGGTGTTATCAAGTAATTGTAAAACCAAACATTCCATAATCAATTAATTTGCTCCACGTGTGATCACATTCCTCAATTTGTTAAACACAAGACAACTCACAAACCACACTTTGCAAGTTGAAACACATTTCCAAATTCCTTTCCAGCAAGTTGTTAATGACTTTTAGTCCTTTTATAGACCTTTAATTTATACAAAAGTCCAGGCATGGCTCAGTCTCAGATAAATAAAGTAATACTCAAGTTCAAAACCTTCAAATGTAATGTAAAATGTCAACTCCCAAACCTTTGAAAGGATAAGAACAAAGTATAAACAAGTCCAACAGCGAGTATTATAGAATACTCAAAATGCCTGACACATATTGTCGCAATATAGCTTCATTATTGCATCTGATTTTCCAACTTGCTCTTCCAGCATGTAATCAAAGACAGAATCCTTCAATGTCAAATGCATGATTAAAGAAAAATAACAAACAGTTGTTGAGCCTAGCTTCACATAGAGCAATTTAATAATGCCAATAGCAATAGAACCCTGCACTCACCTGGAAAGTAAACAAGCAGACACAATGTTCAAGATTGTAATCGAAAACTTGATACTCAAGTGTTATCTAAAACTAAAACCCTTTTCTATTGTTACTTGGGGAACCCAAATACTTGATCGAGCTATTGTTAAAATTGTTGGTCATAAGCCTTCTAGAGGAGCATCATTTGATAATGAAAGGCAGCATAGTATCACATGTACTATAATTTGGAAGATGTACCTAACTAAATAACAATTTTTCACAGCTACAATTTTGCAGCAAATCAGAGTGATGAGAAGGTTAGTTGGCCAGCAAAGCTATAAAAGAAAGAGTCAGTACTCTAGATCATACCTATTAATTTCAATGACATCTTCTGAAGCCAGCAAAGATTTTCTTTGAATTGAACATAAATTGCTTTTAAATTGCAGTTTGTAGTATCATCTACTGCATACTAAAAGCAAAAATAACAAGCACAATGTGAAATAAACTAATCTACGTGTCCAATGATTTCAATCTAACGCAAAGATTTACTGGTTCTGATAGCACAGAAGATGACAATAGTCAATATTGTAAAGAATCATATCAGGAAACAAGCCATAATTTACATTGCTTAAATAAATCTATATATCTTAACAAGCCACCAGAAAACGGCTAACAATTCATTATGCAATAGTCGAATACTACAAAGAAACTGTGAAATCCTATCACGTTAAGTTTCTACCATTTCATTCTGCAGAATTAGAACTTTACTTTTCAATCAAAATGAGCTCATAAGAATTTGTAGAAAGTACCATTGGGCCAAAAAAATAAAAAAAGAACTTAGGGAACAAGGCACAAAGTTGACATCCAGCAACCCATGAAAATACTATTCCCGAATTGTGTAATTAAGTGCCTGTTTGACACCCATTAATTTATTTTATGGTTTGCTATATGATCATTTTCAACCACACATTCACACAATAAAATATTCTATATGTATATCAAAAAAATTTCCTACTTTTTAACCACACATTATCCTAAAAATACTATTCAAAACTCATTTTTTTCCCAATTAATGAGAATCAAACAAGCTCTAAATCAATTATCCAACAATTTAGACTACATACCACTGAAAGTTCAAACTATGCCACCATATAAATGCCTCTAGAGAAAAAACAGTGTTCAGGAAAATTGTCTCCTCATCATAATGATTGTAAAAACCACACTACTACGAGTTTTTACCATACCATACACCATACATGTATGACCCTTTTGGGGGGAAAAATAGCCCTTAAGAATACCAGTCTTGTGGGAGAAAATTAGCCATTAAACATACAATGTACCATAGGAGAACTCGATTTTATTTCACTTAAACGTCATGTGGTTCAAGCCATCACAAGCTTAAGATGAAAGAACAATATCTAACTTTAACTAATCCAACCCCTGATTTCACAACCAAGAGTTATTAAAAGAGTTCTAGTTAAACCAGAAAAGGTGCATTCAATACCGTTAAAATTAAGATAAACCCAGGATGAGTTAAATGTAAGCAGAAGAACGCAGAAGAGGAGAAGATTATGGATGATGTTACAATACTGAAAAAAGGACAAGCAAGTTTTCAACTCCACCTACTGCGGAAGATAATACAGAACTGAAATAAACTGACAACACCAAACACGAACTACCCATCAGAAACTTGTGGGACGATACATGAAATGAAAAAAACTACACTGAGGCCATTCCTAAAAAATATGTACAGGCATAGCATTACTTAACTCACCAACTTAAACATATGACTCAATGTCTTTTTTATTGACATATCAAACTCTGACAAATAGAATTCTGATCTATACTGAATCATCAGATTCATCAGAATCACTGCCATCAGGTTCCCCGCCAACTGTTCCAGCCTCCGGCACATCAGGCTTAGCTGAAGGTGTGGGTCTTCCTTTCTTGCTTACTAGAGCATTTTCATCTCCGTCTTCCTCTTGCTCAACCATTGCGACACTTAGTTACTCAGTCAAGGTATTAGCAATAAAGATGAAAAATTCTGATAAACATGCTAATAAAGAAGAGGTTGTTTCTCTTAAGTGAGATTCTCGATGCAAATCAAGGCATAAAACTACAAATTTGATCTATGACATTAACTTATTCCAAAAGCAATTGAAGGTTTTGGTTTTCTACTAAATTCCAAACAGATGTTTTGAAATTCATTTTTTTTCCTTTTCTCCACTGACCATATAGGCATTGTTGCTTACATTAAACCAAGAATAACATGTTGAAGGATATTAAAATTTTCAGCAGTTCCACCAGCCATGATGTTCTGCAAATCTTTCTCAACACGACGGACAACCTCAGGCTGCAAAATCAAAACATACCATGTTAATTATCATAAGGAGTAACTTACAAATACTTCAGAAACAATCAGGGCAGACAATATTGAATAAGTTAAAGAAACATCGCATTCAATAAAAGGACAAACAAATGAGAGATAAAATAACAATTGAAGGAAATAATTTTAGGCATCAGTACATTTAAATCTGGCTCCCGGCGAAATCTTCGCCTTCGAGCATCCCTCATTGGAGGGGTAAGGCCGTGTCTATACTCCACTGTATCTGGAACGCTGTCACCATCCTCTGTCACCAATATCATCTGCCACAGCTCAAAAAAGTTAACACAGTCATGTTACAGCTGAAGCAGATGTATGGAACAGTTGAAAATAATTAACAAACAGTGACCGGCGTACTTGACCAATGTCTGCAGTTTTTATCAACGCACTGTCATCATAAGTTTTATAGGACTCTACAACAGTGGGAAGATCCAAGAGTGAAGCAGAGAACTGGTCATTGCCTATAACAAATGAACCAGTCCTTCCATCATCTGAAAAGAACAAGCAGACTCAATATTAAGAGCATAAATCTAAAGGAAGAGTTTAAAACAAATAGAACGTGGTTGAAAAACATGAATACCCATGAATCAACATAAGAACTTTTAACTATTTGTTTGAAAAACCAGATTGCTGTTCTTACTAATATTACAGATTTTTCTTCTCAGGCTTATTGGCCACATTAATGATTTATCACAACGTAGCTCAATTTTCTATAGTGCCAAACAAGATATACAGTAGACTGGTACATAATGCATTTTACAAGTTCTTGGATGATGCTATGGTTGAAGCAGCAAGATTATACTTATTTTGGGGAGCACATGCACAAAAATGAAAAAGAAATGCAACAGCTGAAGGAAGATAAATGAAACAATTATATTACATATAAGCTGCAATAATATTATTTTAATCCAAATTCATTAAATAAGTGGCGCTTCACTCGCATAATTCTCATTACTCAATAATATACTAAACGCACATCATTTAAAAGAAAACCAATTTAATTATTGGAGTTGAGACAAACCATTTAACAGATCCATAAATCCACAGAAATATACAAGACCTCAAAAAATAATAAAAGGTGTAGTTGAAGTTAAGACAACTCTTACAAGGGATTCAGCAAATGCATAGAAAAAACACAAATCCTTCCCAGAAGTAACAAAAGAATTTACTAAAATACAACAGGTCAAAGAATTCAGTTTATCTAGACAATGGAAGAAGAATTAATAAGATTGAGACTTAAGGGGTTCAGGAGAATCACCAAAAACTGAAAATTAAAAACAGAGAAAAATATTATAACAGAATTATAAGAGTCCTTGCAAGACAGGAGTCTTTTGGAGAAATAATAGCAAAATACCATATTAATGGCAACTACTTTGTTACTTTAATCGAGATTGGACTTCTCCATAAATAAATACAAATCCTTTTCTACATGAGACATCCATCTTTTCTTCTTCTTCTGAATAAAGTATCTGCTTCTCTAAAGCAAAGGAAACAAGAAGAAGATCGGTAGCCAACAAATTTTCAGCACATAAAAGAATGTTAAAATATCTTTCAGTGCCTAGGGCTCAACTCTCAAGTGTCCCAACAGGGTGATTCAGAGTTTGGAAAGGATAAGAAAATTCTACATTAACAGAGGACTAGTTGAAATTAAGACAATCTTACGGAGGATTTAAAAGATTCCTCTAGTTGGGAAATAACTACTTTGTTCACTTCTATCAAATATGTACTTAGCCATAAATGATAAATATATACGAATCCTTTTCTACATGAGACACGCATCATTTTTTCTTCTTTTGAAAGATTTATCTCCTTCTCTAAATCAAAGGAAACAAGAAGAAGAATGATGCCAACAAATTTCAGCACATAAGAGAATGTTAAAATACCTTTCAGTGACTAGGGCTCAAATATCCCGACCGGGTGATTCAGTGAGCAAATGCCAGAAAAAAATAACTAAAAGAATCACTTTCCTATCATGTATTCTGTTTAACTCGATCAAGAAGAACCAGAAGGTAGCAAAATGAGTTGAGCTGTTATTTAGTTACTAAAAGATTATTGATTTCTTGGTAGGGTTCTGAAGTTACTTTCACGTTTAGGATCCCAATTCGAAATCCCTAACCTGCCGAATTTAGACCGCGTTATATATTATCAATCCACAAGGTTCAATATTTCAAAGCTATCGCCAGCAATCAGAAGTGTATAGTCTATGCTAGAAGATGATAAGAAAACAATTAGAGCTGTACATTTTGCTCAAATAATTGAAGCCTGATTGTGACTGATAAAAAAAAATACCAACATCTCTTGAAATTGATATCTCCAATTGAACAAATATAAAGAATTTCCTAAGAACATTGCTCAAAAGGAGATGGGGCAATTTTTTGTAAAATACCAGAAAAGCTCAAATCCAATGACTTGTCGTCCGAAGAAGATGTTGGGTCGTTTAGAAGACGCTCAATTCTTTCCGCTACTGCTGGTGGTACTCTTAGTATGAATTGCTCCTCCATTGCCCTTCTTTAGCTCCCTTGATTTCAATTTTCTCTGAACACCATTACAACGAAGAAAACATCAGTTTNACTTATAAATTAATCTAAAGTCTAAACATTACAGTATGCATTCAAATTCAGAAAGCTAGAACTTGCATACTATCAATAGATATCAAATTAATTAAAGAATGTTAGATGCAACTTAAACAACCTCATTACAGCCTAATTACATCTGTAAACAGTTTTAAAGATTTTCTAATGCCCTGTTTGAGCCAAATTTTCATTTTTATTCTCATTCTTCTACTCATTTTCAATCACACGTTCTTCAATAAAATAATATTTTCCATCGTATCAATAACCTTTCCTTCTTTTTCAACCACACATTATCCATCAATCTACTATTCCAGAATACATTCTTCCAAAATAATGTGGCTCAAACACACCCTAAATTAGCAATGCAAGTTTAAATTGTTTCAAACTCATCACTAAACTTTACAAAATATTCATTTACTAATTTAATTATACATTCATTTTATAACTGAAAAACAAATTCATCAAATCATTAGAATTCATGTTTGATTAGTGTTTTTAAACGATTTAAGTTATAAGTAAAAATGAGTGATAGATAGATAAAACAATAATACTTCTCAAAATATTTGAATAAAAAGTAAATTGAGCAATTAGAGGGTGTTTGACACCCATTTTTTGGAGAATAGAATTATTAGAATGAATAATTATATTTGTACATCAAAAAAATGTACATAAATGTGTACACCCCCTCACATGGGGGTGAAACCCACTTGTATAAAATATTTTTTTATTCAAACTGATCACACCCCCGTGTGAGGGGGGTGTACACCCCTATGTACATGTTGATGTATCACTAGCAAATTCGTTTAGTGATTGATGGAAGAATGTGTGGTTGAAAAGTTATGAAAAATTTTAGATTTTTGTATAATATTATTTTATTGGGAGAATGTGATTGAAATGAAGAAAGAGAAAAAAATGAAAATGAATGCCAAACATGAGTATAAATAGTTCATGAGCTTGTTTGAGTTTCATTTTTTTTGCTCAAAATGTATTTTGATGGAGAATGTGTAGTTAAAAAATAAGAAAAAAAATTTGAATTTGTATGTAGTATTGTTTTATTGAAAATAATAGAAATAAAAATATATTTTAAAAATAATGGAAACCAAACAAAGGCTATATATCAAAGCCAAATATTGAATTAGTTAAATTATATGGTTTGCATGTAACATTTCCCAAGTGCAGTGAAAGTATGAAACTATAAGTTCAATGGCCAAGTTGACACTAAGTGAAAGTTTAATGGCCATTATTGAAATTAATCTTAGATTGATATATTTGCACGCGCTCTGTTTTATTGCGTTGCCCTAATCAGAATTCTCCGTAGAGAGCAGTTTTCAAGGTTTCTTCCCTTCAGGTACTCGTTCCTTGCAGTTCTCACGTTTTCGTACATGATTCATTTGTAGATTCGTAGAAACTTATGTAGAAAAATCGATAGTACCGACTTAGGGTTTATAATCTCTGTTGCTATTTCTTAATTATTGGATCTGATCTATATTTTCTTTTGCTTGTTCATCAAGGTTCGTATATTCATTTTTTTGTGTTTGATTTTAGGGTATTTGTTAGTGCATATTGGTGCTTACTGGATCATGTGTACTATTTCTTTTCCCATTGAATTTCCATTTTTTGTGATAAATTTTTGGTTCTTTTTGGAGCAGTATAAAAGATGCCTATTTATTTTTTACGTGTTGAAATCATGAATTAATGGTCTGTGAGCTATAAAGAACGAATTGATGATGATTAGTAAGTTTTAAAGCTTTTATGATCGCAATTTATGTATTAGCTATAGCTTTGATACCCACAATCCTTTTTCTTTTATGTTTCTTATTTAGTTCTTTTTTGTTATAAAACCCTAGTTGTAATACTTCCACTTTTCAGGCGGGGATTAAAAAAAAGAGAGAAATTTTTTTGAGGATAATATAAATTTG
>CAIGRR010076171.1:0-11241 GCA_903798365.1 Fraxinus sp. 1973-6204 | reverse complement strand
TTATTTGAGATATGACTATCACCCAAACATTAAAATTACCATGTTTTCGACGAAAATGCGATGGAACTAATTAAGAGTATGTTTGGTAGAGATTAAAATTGGATTAAAATTGAAAAACTAGTCGTTAGTGTTGACTTTTATTAGACGAGTGAGACCCAATAACGGTCATATTTTCAATTTTAATTGGATTTTAATCCCTACCGAACGGGACCTTATAGTAAGAGAATTGTTTTTGTAAAAACAAATTATTCAGTATAAAACATACAAAATTCTCGTGCCATTTATTATTACTCAATGAGATAAATGACCAAAAAATAATCTCGTCAAAATGTAAAAATAAGAAAAATAAAAAATCCATTGTATTTCTTATTTCTTTACTACCATTCACTGGATATACGCTAGCACTATTTTTTACAAACAATTTAATACACAATTATTATGCCCAAAAGCCTCTTTTCTAAGAAGGGCAAGCCACTCGTACATGTCTTTGTAAAGTAACATCAACTTATCTTGACATGTTTTCCAAGTAAATCCAAGCCCAATGAATCCCATGTCTACGAGAACACATTTTGGGAGAGTTTTTTTGGAAAATGGTGTATGGATGGATGAATGGTTGTGAAGCCACCCTGGTCTTCCGAGATAGAATATATTTCATTGAAATCCCCTATCAACAAAGGAGGCGATTAGAAGCTCTATGCGATTCGATGTGAGATTTCAATTGTGTATACGATCTAGCTCAATTGAATTACCACAAAAATCAATAACTCTCCAAATATTTTTGTCTCTCTTTGACTAGCCCATCAATACTAAATTTAGGGTCCGTTTGATATAACTTTTAAAAAGTCAAAGGGAGTTTTTGAAATTCAAAAGTTGCTTTTGGATCTGTTGAATAACTTTATGAATGTGCTTCAATAATTGGAAGAATTTTTAGACGAAACTGGTCCAATGTAATTTCATCTAAAAGTACTTTTGAAATAAAAAGTGCTTTTAAAAATTAATTTTCAAACAAAAACTAAGATAACTTTCTCAAAAACTCTTATACAGAAAGCAAAAACAAAAACTATGCCAAATGAGGCCTCAGAATATATTCATTTATTTCCACCTTTCACTCTGATTGTAGGGGAAATATCTACACCTTCTCCCCTTGAGCTGCAAGAGGGAACCCAATAAGCTACAAATCCTATTTGCCCTTGCATCGTGAACCTCTGTCTCCATGACGAAAACTAAGGTAGCAAAAAAAAATAATTATTGATTAGTCTCCGTAACACAAACAATACACGAGGTCCCCTAGGCCCTAACTCTCATATATTATCCGAACATCCTCATTTGCTTATTTCCTCAACTTGTCCATTTTTACTTTTTGTATTGTCGACAAACAATTAGTTCTGTAACTAAGCAATTTGTTTATTTCTTATTTTTTAGCAAATTTATTTTCAATCATACATTTTTCTAATAACATAATTTTGTTCGTAAATTCATAATTTTGTCTATGTTAACTATAAAGTAAAAAAAATCGTAAAATTTATTCTAAAAAATTAACATGATTAAACATGGTCTTAACAAAAAATTATTTAGCCCTTGTTTGATGATCATTATTGAGAAAAATGATGTTTTGAATAATGATTTTTTGGAGAATGAGTAGTTAAAAAGTAGATTTTTTTAAAAAAAAATTTATATACAAAATATTTTATTGTATGAATGTACGATTAAAAATAGGGAAAATTGCAGCTGCGGTCCCAAATCTTTTCGTTTTTTTTGCAGATTTTACCTCAACCTTCACTTTTTACCACCACATATCCCAAACCTTGAGAAATTCGCACCAAAGGTCCATCTCGACAGAAACCGTCCAAATCACCGTTAGTCAACCTGGAAAATTAAAAAATGAGATATTTTGACCATTTTAAGGAGTGACATTTCCGTCCATACATTAATTTCCCTTTAAAAACAATAGATAAAAGAAAAAAAATCACCATCTTCTTCGAAAACCCCACCCCAAATGAATAACCAACTCTGTATCCGAACTTGTATTGAAAATTAACCCATTTTCTTCCAATTCCGTTCTCAACGCCGGGTAACTCACCAAATTCCCATTGTGGGCTACTCCTACTGACCCAAATCTGTAAGCTGCAACAAAAGGTTGTACATTTTTAAGCATAGAAGATCCAGCAGTGGAGTACCTTACATGTCATACGTCCATATCCCCTACAACTATCCAGTTTCGAGTCATTGAAAAATTTCGATACAAGTTCGACGCAGGTGATCGACTGAAGCATGTTATCATGATCTGATACAATTCCAGCACCCTCTTGGCGCGGTGCTGCAGCGCTTGGAGGGCTAAATAGTAGAGCTGAGATGCCTTTGTGTCACCGTAAATCCCAACCACTCCACTCTTCGCGGGATTTATCGTTATCATCGTTGAATGTGAGAAACACATTATGTAGGTTTTTTGAGTAGGAGTTGATGTCGAAGAGTGGGTTCTTGGAGTGGGTTATGTGACAAGACTTTGGGTTGGTTTTGAGGAGATGGAATTTGATTTTGCTGAAGTGATGGGTGGGTGGGGAGAGATGAGAGTCTGGCAGTGGGTCAATGGGTGGGGATAAGGTGTTTGAAGAAGATGATTTTTTTTTTATTTATTATTTTTAAAGGAAAATTACTGCATGGATGGAAATGCACCTCTTTAAAATTGTCATAATATCTCAATTTTTAATTTTTCAGGTTGACTAATAGTGTTTTGGACGAAATCTGTCCAAATGGACCTTTGGTGCGAATTTCTCAAAGGTTTGAGATTTGTGGTGGTACAAAGTGAATGTTGAAGCAAAATCGAAAAAAAAAGAAAAGGTTTGGGACTGCGACTGCAATTTTCCCTTAAAAAATAAGTATGAAAATTAGAGAGTTATGTTTTAAAAAGAGACAAACGGGACTTGCTTTGAACTCCTCGTTTGGTCTTCACTATTTGATATTATAATTTTTGGAATAATATATATTTTTTGGAAGATGCCTAGTTAAAAAAGAAGGATTTTTTTTTTTTGATTTATGTGTAATATTATTTTATTAAAAAATGTGTAGTTAAAAAAATACGTATTATAAATTAACCAGCGCCAAACGTGGGCTAAAGCTTTTAAGACCCAAACACGTCGAATCCCTCGTCGGTGGCGGTGCGCAGGTGATTTCAGAATTTTTCTCTGCAGTTCTGCGCTTCCTCACTATTCTGTATTCTGTTCTGCCGCTACTCCTTCGAAATCTGAAAACTTGCGTAAATTTATGAGGTGGTTCATGTCTTTCTCTTAATGCTTAACATTTTTACCAAAAACTGAAACCCTTCAATTCGCTTTTCCAACTCGACGACACTCAGTTTGATGCATAAAACCATTTCATTTCAACAATTCTCTTTTAACTCAATTTAGTGTTTGGTTTTGGTGTTTTTTTGCTTGAAATTTCATTTTTTTGTGCAGAAAATGGCAAGTTTAGTGGAGAGGCTCCGGGATCGATCGGATCGAAAAACCTTTTACAGAATAGATGAATCTGATGAGGATGCTGATTTTTTACCAAAGAAATCTGGCCCTTCCCAGGAGAAAATTGAGAGAATTGTTAGACCTGACGGGGTAATTGCATATATTTTTCCTTTTCAGCTCAGTGGCCTTTACCAATTTCTTTCATTTATTACATTTTGCTCTCTGTGAAAACTAACTCATTAGTTGTCATTCAAGTTTTTATGAAAGCAGGCGTTCTACGCTATATCTTCTGGGTACTGATGCTCGTTGCCTGACACATTTCTAGTAATTTTAAAGGAAAAATTTTCCGCGATTTTGGGTTTTTGGATGAATCCCATTAGGAAAGTGTCCAGCTAGGAAAGACAATTTTTGCTGTTTAAGGAAAAACGATAATTTTCCATTTTAACAATTAATACTTATTACACGTTTACTGTGAGTTGAGCCAACGCTTGCTGGATGCCAGCGGCGGCACTGACAAGTAACTCCTTGGTTATCAAGTTATCAATGCGTGTTTTAAAAACAGACGGTTCTGATTTTTGTGGCCCGAGACATTTTCTAGTAATCGTGAAAGGAAAATTTTCCGCGTTGGGGTTTTTTTTGGATGATTCACTTTAGGAAATTGTTCTGCGAGCAAAGACAATAATGCTGTTTGAGGAAAAACGATATTTTTATACGTTATTAGTTAATACACGTGAAACTGTTGCTGGCAGTTAAGCCAATTCTTGGAGGATGGCATTGGTGGCACTGATGCACGTGGTGGGTGAATTAATGCAAGTGTTTTTCAATGGAGGAAAGTGATCTCTTTTTCTAGATGAGTAAAATTTCTAACTGAAGTACTCCAAGCATTAACCATGTGGATGTTCTAGGCTGGCCACGATGGAGAGGCTATCGTCCATTGATTGGTGGATCAAAGACGATGAAACTTGCTTGAAGTAGCGGCACTGACAAGTAACTCCTTAGTTGTCAATGTGTTTTATAAAAGCAGACGGTTCTGATTGTTGTGGCCAGACACATTTTCTAGTAATTTTGAAAGGAAAATTTTCCTTGTTGGGGGTTTTGTTTTGGATGACTCACTTTAGGAAATTGTTCTGCGAGCAAGGACAATTATGCTGTTTGAGGAAAAACAATATTTTTCCATGTGATTAGTTAATACACGCGAAACTGTTGCTGGCAGTTAAGCCAAATCCTGACGGATGGCATTGCTTGCACTGATGCACGTGTTGGGTGAATTAATGCTAGATTTGTTATTTTTATTTTTTAATGGAGGAATTGATCTCTTTTTCTATATGAGTAAAATTTCTAACTGAAGCATTCCAAGCGTTAACCCTGTGGATGCTCTAGGCTGACTACAATGGAGAGGCTATCATCCATAGATTGGTGGATTTTGCTGATGAAACTTGCTTGAAGTACTTTGTGCTGAAAAATGATGGATTGGGTAACTCATAATCTGGAGATCAGATTTTGTGCTTATCTTCTTAAAAAAAATAAAATTGACACATGCATATGCTTAAAAAATTCCTTTTTAAGGCCTTTATCCCCCCCCCCTCCCCCCCTCTTATTACATTGTTTTTAAAATTTTACATTTTTATAATCTCAAATTCGTAATGGGTCTTAATTCTCCATGAACGGGAGCTTGTCTTGCTCTAGACAAGATTTGGTTTTGGCGGCAGAATTGAAAGCTAATGTCCTCTTCCAAGCTTTATTTCGTATCTTTAAAACGTTGGGAGTTCATTTGGAGATTCTGCAAGCGACTTTCATGTTTCCTATCTCCCTAGGTTCAAATATTTGAATCATATTCCAGGCATGTCTGAACGTTTGACGATGTTACTGGAAATTGTCACTTAACAACTGTGAATTTATATATGTGAAAATTCGTATACACCTCTCTCTATGCATACACATGAACACAGTATAAATCTTTTGTTATCCTTTTGAATTTGCCAATTTTTTGAAATGAATTGTCTATGATATTTATTGTCTTATTTCATCCTATTAATAGAAGGATGGTTCATGTCAAGCCTGTGGGAGAGATGACAATCTTTTGAGCTGTGAAACATGTTCTTATGCCTACCATCCCAAGTGTTTACTCCCACCACTGAAAGCTCCTTTTCCTAATGACTGGAGATGCCCTGAATGTGTATGCTCCTGTAATTCTCCTAGTATATATCTAGATGGAAACAGTGATAATGTGTTTTCTCATCTTGATTTATAATATATGTTCACAGGTTAGCCCTCTTAATGATATTGAAAAAATACTCGACTGTGAGAGGCGTCCTACAGCTGCAGAGGATGGTGATGCTTCCAAATTGGGCTCCAAGCAAGTTTTTGTGAAACAATATCTAGTGAAATGGAAGGGATTGTCCTACCTCCACTGCACATGGTAGTTTATTCATTATCATTTTTCTTGGATATATTTTCTGAAGAAGTGGTTCTCTTTTTATTTGAAGGCTTTTTAGTTTTACTCCTGTTGTTTTTTTGGCTCATTGGGAATAATCAACTTTTTGGAATTTAATATTGATTGCATTTTAGTTTTTTGGTAATTATAGAACTTTTGATAGTATACTTTATATAATTTAATTTCAAATTTTTTTTTTCTTCAGACAAAATAGTCAATTTGATTTCAATGTAGATGTGTAGCTACAATATTGAGATGGAGGGAGGGAGTGATTGTTTCATTTTACAAGTTTAAAGTTTGTCGCTCTTATTCTTGATTTTGATGTTGATAATTTGTAAACTTCGTCTTTG
Organism: Fraxinus sp. 1973-6204; assembly: GCA_903798365.1. Taxonomy (NCBI): domain Eukaryota; kingdom Viridiplantae; phylum Streptophyta; class Magnoliopsida; order Lamiales; family Oleaceae; genus Fraxinus; species Fraxinus sp. 1973-6204. Next base: position 5,005 of record CAIGRR010076171.1, on the reverse strand, counting down.
ACACCTTTAAAACTCTAACGCACCAGTATTGGTTTCCTTAATAATGTTGCAGGGTGCCAGAGAAGGAATTCGTTAAGGCATACAAGACAAATCCCCGTTTAAAAACAAAAGTTAACAACTTTAACCGTCAATTTTCCTCCATAAATAATTCTGAGGATGAACATGTTGCAATACGCCTGGAGTGGACCACTGTTGATCGAATCCTCGCTTGCAGGTATAGCTCAACTGTTTGATAATCAGATATTTTTTCCTGAGTAGATTTTGAAATTTTTTAACTTCAGACGATATAACATATATTTTTCCATTTACGATCATTTAGTTGGTTAAGTCATTTATCACTGCCAAGAATCTGAATAATTTTGAAACCTTTAGTTGTTTCTCTGAAGTTTTTATTTTGGGTTTAGGCTGACCTTCGTTTAACCAGGAGGTGTATATTCTAGTATTGAACTGGAAGTTATTTTCTTAAACATGTTCTGTGGTATATGCTTGTGGTGGCATAGGAGATGTGCACCTGATTTTTTTATTTTTTAATACCACCAGTGTCCTTATATCATTAATCTTTTCTTCCGAGTTATTTTTCCGGGAGAATTGGTGTGTGTGATGGTTCATTGGACAGGTATAGGAAGTTTAAATGTGAAAGAGTTATTGAGGAAACTGTAGACTCTAATGTGCGGGCAGATTAGTTTTTCTTAATGTTTGGTAAATAACAGACATGGATTTAATTAAAGTTTTCTTTTGATGTTTTTTGATTTTAGCTGCTTAGGCATTATAGTTGTCTTGTAGCTTATAATTAAGCTGTACTCTTTCAAAGGACAATTATTCATTTGCCTCGTTCCTGTGTATTTTAGTTTTAAAACAATTAAATAGGTGATACTGCTTTGACTAGCACAAAGTGAGTTGTGCAACATTTTGTTGGACCAACATATCATTTTTCATTTTAGCAGCTCCTTGCGTTTATCATTTATCTTTTGGTTCATAAATCTGCTTTTAAATTTTTTTTGTAATAATAAGTTATTAATTTTGATCTACTGTTGAGTGTTTAATATTGCGGTACTTGACAGGGGAGTGGAAGGGGAAAAAGAATATCTTGTGAAGTGGAAGGAGCTTCCATATGATGAATGCTACTGGGAGTTGGAGTCAGACATTGCATCCTTCGAGAAAGAGATTGAAAGATTTAAGAAAACTCAGTCTCGATCTGGTAAAATAGCTAATGCAAAGCAGAAGAGCAGCCTCAATGATGCCACAGAGTCAAAGAAGAAACTGAAAGAGTTTCAACAATACGACCGCAGCCCTGATTTTGTTTCTGGAGGTACGCATGCTTTTTGCTAATGTGGATATTTATTGAGTTAGTATAAATGATCTCATTAATAATTTGGTTCAAATGAAGGTTCATTGCATCCATATCAGCTTGAAGGGTTGAACTTCCTACGTTTTGCTTGGTCCAAACAAACTCACGTTATACTTGCAGATGAGATGGGACTTGGTAGGCTATTTAGTGCCTTACAATCTTTTTCCTCCTTACTCCCTCCCATCTCTTAGTCTCACTTTGAGGCCAAGTTTTTGTATCTCAAATAATATCAGTCTTTCCGATAAATTTTTGTGATTGCAGGCAAAACAATACAAAGTATTGCCTTTTTGGCATCCCTGTTTGAGGAAAGTATCTCTCCTCATCTTGTAGTCGCTCCACTTTCAACTTTGAGGAACTGGGAGCGTGAATTTTCCATTTGGGCTCCTCAAATGAATGTTGTAAGTATGTAGGACGGTTAAGATGATTTAAACATTAGCTCATAAGTGTACTCAGCAAGAGTTAACTGCTGCAGGTGATGTATGTTGGCTCTGCCCAAGCTCGTGGTATGATCAGGGAATATGAATTCTACTATCCTAAAAATCAGAAAAAGAGTAAGAAGAAGAAATCCAGTCAAGCTGTTAACGACAGCAAACAAGATAGAATAAAATTTGATGTCCTCCTGACATCATATGAAATGATTAATATGGATTCAGCATCACTGAAACCTATCAAGTGGGAGTGCATGGTAACAATCTCTATCCCCTCTATGGTTTTTTGTTTGTTTGTTTATTTATTTATATTTTTTTTGTGAGTGTGTGCATTGTATGCCTCCTGATAAGTTATGCTGACATCTATATATAGATAGTTGATGAAGGCCATCGTCTTAAGAACAAGGATTCGAAGTTGTTTTCTTCGTTGAAGCAGTATTCTACCAGACACCGTGTACTCTTAACTGGAACTCCACTTCAGGTTTGTTGAAATCTATGCAAGGCCTTAGTTTTCTGTTGTTTTCCATTTAGATTGCAATTAATTGGAATGTTGTTGAGTGAAAAAAAACTATTGACTTAAACAGAGGCACATTATTATTGCTTGCAATGACCCACATTTCACTGTTACAATTGTAGTGAGAGTGAGATTTTAGTTTTTTTTTTCAATACCGTTGGGAAAGAAATTTTTTTCCCAATTTAGTGTTGCAGTTTTGTTATGCCTCGGGATCAACTTAATTGATTCAGGATTAATAATAAAGATTTTTGTTTTCTAGATGTAAGGGGTTTTGAAGTGGTTTGATCTAAAGTTCTAGCCTAAAGTTCATGGGTACCCTTTTGAACTGCAAAAGTTCTTATATACCAACTTAGAGCATCTTCAAGAGGCTCTTTAGAAGTGAAATGTTTTAAAGAGTCAAAACTTTAAAATTATGCCAAGAGATTCTTCAAATTAACATTTTAAAATAGTGTGAGTTTTGACTCTCCAAATTGAAGAGCCAAACCAACTCTCTATAATTAAATGCGTTCAAGATACTTCAATTTTCAATGCTTCATTTATTAATCCCGTATATACAAAGAAAATGGAGAAAATAATATAATAATATGGAGGGAAGTTGGTGAAAATAAAAGATAATAAAAGATAATAAATATATATTAGGAGTAGTAACATTAAGTGTTAAAAAGATAAAGAGGCTATTGTAGTATTTAAATTTTTTTACTCTTTAAATTTATAGATGTTATCTAATTTGTAAAATATGCTCTATAAGAATAGAGAGTCTTGGAGATGCTCTTAGCTTCTTAGAACAGTATTTGTCAATCAAAATGGGGTACAACGTTGTGAATGAAATTTACATGAGAGTTAGGTAGTCTTTCTTGCTACCTATAGTGTTCATTGTTTATGAAATTGAATTACATTACTGGAAGTTTGTTAATTATAACCTCCAACAGAGCTCAAATCACCAATAAAAAGTGGTTTAATTATTTTTACTTATTCTTTTTAATTTGGTAAAATCAGTTATTGTCTGATACAAGTGACAAGTCGACTGTAAAGCTTCCTTTGATGTTGCTTTTCAGTAACGACCTTATTCAGATCAATTTTTTTCTCCCATTACAATGATTTAAATCCTTGATTCACTGCTCTTTTCTATTACCTTTCCAGATGTACTACTGTAGCATATTGTTTGCAAGTATCATATCGCTAGTAAAATTTTGATGATCAATGATGATGTTAGTTTTATTTTTCTCCTAGACGACTTCCCCATCCATGTTATTTTGGTATAACCTTTAATGGAAGTTCCTTTTAGTGCACACAGCTGACTACATGTACTAATTTGTCACCTTCAAATTTGTTCTTTACTGGTCAACAACAACTGTTTTATTCATTTCAGAACAATCTCGATGAACTTTTCATGCTTATGCATTTCCTTGATGCTGGAAAGGTCAGTCCTTTGCAACTGTTTATATGCTACTATATTTAAAACGTCTTTGAAATAAAACCAGTAAGAGCTGGCTGCCAATTTTGGCAATATATTCAGGTGATGACAGTCCTTAGTTTGTTTATATATCCTTTGCAGTTTGCAAGTTTAGAGGAATTCCAGGAGGAGTTCAAGGATATCAATCAAGAGGAACAGATATCCAGACTACATAAAATGTTGGCACCTCATCTCCTTAGAAGTATGAATCTGAAATCGTGCTTTAGACTGCGCAGTTCAAATTTTTTGAGTGGTGACATTTTATCTTTTATCATTTGGATTTTAGTTGTCACTTCAGTTGGGGAGCATGAGTCATGCAGCATTTACACTATGGTGTACTTTAAGAGAATAATATTTTAATTAAGAGAACCTCTTCGCACCAAAGTTTATGATTGGAATTTGAAATGCACTATACCATTTGTAAATTTTGTGGTTGATCACACTACATCATTCAAGTTCTGCTCTGTTTGAATTCTTGTCCGGACATGATAATCTAGCTAAAACTCTAAAAGCACAGCTTTTGTGCTGGAATAGTGTAATGATAATTTATTTTCTCATCCTGATTGTAACTCACTGTCTATTAAACCTACCTACTCCTTGACCTTATCTCCCTGCCCAAGATCCTGTCCGCTTGCAGTTAATTCTCTTCCGTCGATGCTCTACTCCTTTATCTATGTTCCCCGCATTTCCTGGCCATGTGCCCCATCTGCACTAGCAATTAATTCTCTGATTCCAAAACATCCACCTTTCTTCAGCTTACTGCTTTATGCAATCTCTCTAGTATGATTTGTTCTGTTGGTTAGATTGCACCCACGAAGCTAGTTGCTCTTAGACAATTGGAAACGTGATTGTTATATTCCCTAGTCAGGTATGGCAAAAAAACTTGACAAACCCGATACCCACGGGCCCCACCCCGTACGGGGCGGGGATTACCCGCTTAATCGGGTATTTGGATTGGGGACAGGGCGGGTAAATTTGCCCTAGGGCGGGTACCGGGTGTCCCGCCCCGTTTAATTTTTTTTTTTTTTAGAATTCAATATTTTAAATGGAAAATTTCACTAAATTTCATTAGTTTTAATAGAAAATGACAACTAAGATTATCAAAAAAAATGACAAACAATAAAAGCCTTAATTTACCAAATATATTTGAATAATTTAACTTTTAAAGAAAAAATTAAAAAAACATGTTCTTGTCTCAATCTAATGAATGGGGGCAATAAAATGAATTATCAAAAACTAAAAAAAAAAAATAAACGGGGCAA
>CAIGRR010076141.1:0-11949 GCA_903798365.1 Fraxinus sp. 1973-6204 | reverse complement strand
TTAAGGTAACACATAAGATGTGTGAAGATAAAGATTTGTTAGTTTAATCATGTGAGAATTGTATGGAGATACAATTGATAATAGTATCTACCCAAATGTTTTATTAAGTATTGTTGAGTACACTCAAAGTCTTAATGTAACAAATGAGATCCTAGCCCAGTGGGAATCAATTATGGATTCTATTAATTTATTTGTGTGCGTTATAAATTTATTTGAAACACCCGGAGCATATTTAATTTAATTAAAATCCATATTAAATTTATGCAATGCATTTTAATACTTATTAATTCTTTACTTTTTGTCATTTATAGTTTTTTGAATAATGAGTAACCATATGAATTTGAGAGGCATACTGAATGCCAACAAATAGATCAGATCGAAATTTCTTGATTGACATTGCAATATTAGAATTGTACTTAGGCATAAAAATATTGGTTTTGTTCTTAAGCATCCCTTTCCAGATACGTCCACCTGAGAACCCTACTAAGGAATATGTGACTACTATGATTTTTCATCTCAAAGAGTTGTACGATGAACAATTGATAAATGCATTTTATGATTTTATTCGGGCTTTTATTCTTATTTATTTATATGTAAGAGCGAATATCTACTTAATTTATGTAAATTATAGTAATTGTAGGAAAATATCGACTTGGATACTAAGATTTAGGTGAAAAGAGATTATATAGAGCTTAATTGGAGTTGATTTGAAACAATTGAAGATTAACTGGATTGTAAGAGATCAATTGAAAGTATTACTGGAGCATTTAGTAAAAATTTGAAACTTGGCTCGGGTCAACTATAATGATTTTAGAATGAAGAAGACTTCTTGCGAATATTAGAAGACGGAGGGCTAAAATCACATGAGAAAAGAAGTTCAAATATATACCTTAGTCTAACAAAAGGGACTCGTTTCATTTTTCTTCTGAAACTCTTTGATGAAAATCAATTTGAACAATGATTTTGCCTAAATCTTCTAAAAATACATACTTTAGTCTAACAATTAAAGGGCGCTTGTAGGATATCATTAGACACGTATTTTCAAGGTAAAGCTTGGGAAATTTAACATACACACATTAAAAAAGTCCTAAAGGAGGGGAAAATAATAATAAAAATCAATAAAGAAGCCAATGTTTCAAGATTTTACAAGAAAAATGCGGAATCTTGGTTCAAGATCTTCATATCTTTTCCCTTTTCCTTAAAACTCAGTTATGTACTTTGATTCATTCTTGTTTTATTATTCTCCCATGATGTGTAAATAAATAATTAGTTATGATGAATGATTGTAATCTAGTTTTGAACCTTAATTTTAATTAAAAAGTTTGAAATTTTAAATTGATGTTATGAATTATTTTTACTTCCATTCTTAATGTTTGTATTAATTTGCTACTAATCCATTGATTTTGTGAATGACAATTACGTTGAGAGGCGGATGATATTTAGTGTTATTTGCATTGCTTATGAACTTTATCTGAATTATCCAACGATTTCAATACTTGATGGAGTCGATTTGAAGCAATTAAAGATCAACCGAATTGTAAGCGATTCATTGGAAGCATTAACAGAGCATTCGGTAAAGATTCATAAGTTTCAAGAATTAAATTCAACAATTGAAAAGGTTGGAGTCTAAATGATTTTAGAATGAAGAAGACTAATTACAAATATTAGAAGATGAAGGACTAAAATCACATGAGAAAATGAGTTCAATTGAAAAATGGATTTGTTTGCCTTTTTCTTCTCAAACTTTTTGATGGAAATCATTTTGAACAAAGATTTTTCCTAAATCTAGTTCTATATATACATATCTCATTTCAACAACAAAAGGAGACTTGTAAGATTTCATTAGACATGTACATTCTAGCCGAGATTTGGTGGATTCATTGTACACATATACAATCTCAAAAGGAGAAAAAACATCAAGAAATTAATCAAGAAGTTAGAGTTTTAAGATTTTACAAGAAGAATGTGGATCTTAGTGAAAGATCTTCATCCTTTTCCCGTTATTCCTTAAAATTCGGTGATTTACTTTAATTCATTCTTGATTTATTATTCTTCCATGTTGTGTAATTAAGTAATTACTTATGATGAATTATTGTAATAGTTTTGAACTTTAATTTTAATTAAGAATTTTACATCTCCAATTGATGTTTTGAATTATTTTTACTTTTATTCCTAATACTTGGATTAATTGTCCACTAATCCGTTGATTTTGTAAGCAATAATTACGTCAAGAGGCAGATTATTTATTTAGACCATGTAATAAAACTAGGGAACTAGTATAAAAGAGTAGAGATACATTTTCTGGTTGATACGGCCGTTAAATAGACTCTTAGGAATTTAATGCATTTAACTAAGGTGTATCCAAGTTCATATAAAGATATGAAATTTACTTAGTTAAATAAAATCAATTTGAACTCAAGAGAGCTAAAATTTAATACGTTAGAAGAATTCGACTGCATAAACATAATCAATTGCTATAAAAATTAGTGATTAAACCATCATTAAAAAAAATCAAATTTTATTGTTTTATTATGTTTATAATAAAGAAATCAGAAAAATAAAATAACATCTTCTATTTGTTTCCAATTAAATTGAAGTTAGAAATAACTTAATCAACTGTTAGATAGTAGTCCTTGTAGGAATGATCATTCAGACTCATAGGTCCAATATAGTACTTGTGACGATTCGCGCATTTGCAGAATATAAATTCGACAACAAAAATCATGTGTGAAAATATATGAAACTTTCAAGCAATTATACTAGTGCAAAATGACAAAAGGATCCTCAGTCAGTGCTCATGTACTGAAAAAGATTGGCTGAATTAAGAAGTTGTCTCAATTGGGTTCAGTCACGGTCTATGAACTAAGTATTGACTTAGTTCTACAATCTCTTCCAGAGAGCTATTCATAGTTTATTATGTATTTTAGCAGGAACAAGCTCGACTACATACTCCCTAAGTTGTTGAACATGCTTAGGGCTGTTGTGTCCAATGTCAAAGCTAGAGTAGACAAGTTTTGACCATTAATTCCTCTAAGGACACTAAGAGGAAGTCTAGAGAAGTCTTTGAAAAATCATCCAAAATGGCTTACGCGGTCAAAGTAAATAAGGACAATAGTAAGTGAAATGACCTTTGATATCATTGTGGAATGAAAGGTCATTTGAAGATGAATTACAAGACTTATCTTGCGAGCTTAAAGGGAAAGAAGTTTTCTGAAACTTCTACTTCATGTATCATTATTATTGAGGTTAATAAGTCAATTTCACTAGCTTATTAGATATAAGATACTAGATATGGATCTCATATTTGTATAAATATGCATAAAACTAAATAAAAGTAGACCCTGCAAAATTGAGAAGTTTGCCTACATGTTGAAAATGGAGCAAGGGTTACTGTATTACCTGTAGGAACATATTTCTTGGCATTACCCTTAGACTTATTATTAAAATTAGCGAAATATTATTTGTTTCCACCATTAACAAAAATATTATTTTAATTTCATGTTTGGGCATTAATTATAAATGTTAAGGATAATTGTTGTTTTCCTTTTGTCTTGGTAAGATCATGCCTTCTAGGCAAGATGAACAAATTTCCTTTTATTGAAAAAGAAGAAAGAGATGCATAATTACTGGGCTTATTACATACTAATATAAGTGGACCCATCTCAATTGATGCTACAAAAAATTTCTCTTACTTCATCATGATTACATATGACCATTTGAGATATGATTATGTATACTTGATAAAATTCAAGTGTGAAACTCTTGAAAAGTTTAAGAAATTCAAGTTAAAAGTAAAGAAACAATTATGTAAAGGTATTCTCACATGAAGATATGATCGAGGTGAACAGTATCTTAAAGGTGAATTTTTCGATTATCTAAAAGAAAATAAGATTCTCTCGTAGTGGACTCCACAACTTAATGGTGTATTTAAAATGAAGAATCACGAAATATTAGATATAATGCAATCAATAATGAACCATGCAAAAATCCTAAAGTCGTTTTGGGAGTCATATGCACTAGTTGTCGCATGCTACTCACTAAATCGTGTCCCATTTAATGCGGTTGACAAAACTTCATATGAGTTATAGAAAGATAGAAATCCCAACTTGTTTCATATAAAAGTTTGGGGCTATGACTTTTATATGAAGTATATTGAATCGGATAAGCTAGAGTTTGAGTCCAAGTCTATGTCTAATAAATCAATATTTGTGGGATATCCGATTCGATATCAATTGTATAATCCCATAGAGACGAAAGTCTTTGTCTCAAGACATGGTGTCTTCTTAGATAAATAGTTCATTCTAGGAAAGGATAGTGGAAGAAAATTAGAACTTGAAGAGGTTCAAGATACCATATATAGAGTTAATTAAGTAGATAAATCTGAGTTTGATCCCATACATGCCGAGGGATAAACTCTTGATCGGGAAATAGACTTTTGAGGACACTCCAACTTACGGTAAGTCTAGTAGGATCATTCGACCTCCTAGAAGGTATGAATTTAGGATAACTAATCAGGAATCACTAATCGATGATGATGAACCTATTAATTACGCATGAGTAAATTCAAATGTTGACTCAAAGAGATGGCAGGAGGCCATGGAATTCGAGATGAAATCGATGTATGTAAACAAGGTTTGGATATTGATCAACTCGCCTAATGAAATAAAACTCATAAGCTATAAATCGATTTACAAGAAAAAGGTCGACATGGATACAAATGTTCATACATACAAAACAAGGCTAGCGGTGAAAGGTTATAAACAACGATAAGGAGTTGACTTTGATTAAACATTTTCATCTCTAGCCATACTTAGTTCATTCGAATTTTGATTGTAAAAATTACATACCATGACTATGATATATGGTAAATGGATGTCAAAACTGTATTCATTAATTGAAACTTGCAAGTGGAAGTGTACATGACACAAACTGAATATTTTAAATACAAAGATGCTAAAAAGGTATGCAAGATTGATCGATCCAGATATTGATTAAAACAAGCCTCCACGAATTGGAATCTTCGCTTTGATGAGACAATAAAAAAGTTTGATTTTAACAAAAAAAAAAAACGAATCGTTTGTTTACAAGAAGACAAGTGGGAGCGCTATTGTATTCCTAATATTATATGTAGATGACATATTATTAATGGGAAACGAGGTCACTATAATTCAATCGGTGAAATTGCGGAATTGTTCTAAGATTTGGGAGATGCAAATTAATATATAGAGATAGATCTAGAAGATTGCTTGACTTATCCCAATATCTATATAGATGAAATTTTAAGAAAATTTTATATGAAGAAAATGAACTGAGAGTTTATGAATACAATAATACTAACTTCTAGTCAAACTAGGATGATAGCAAGTCTCAATAATGATAGATGTTTATTCTTAATAATTGAGCAGTTAGTTGAAAATGTTCAAAACAGGAAATAATCGTTGATTCAATAGCACAAGCCTAATACATCATTACTTCAGAAGCATCATAGGGTTGTGATCTGGATCAAGAAGTTCATTAATGAATTTGGAATAATTCCTCATATTATTGATCTCATACATCTGTATTGTGATAGCAATGAATTCATCACGCAAGCGAAGGAACTAAGGTCTTATTAGTGATCTAAATATATGTTAAGGTGATATCATTTCATTAGTAAAATTATACAAAGAAAGACGTAAAGGAAAAACAAATTCTCACAACTTATAATATTACAGATCCACGAACAAAAAGTTGGTACAAGTGTGATTGTCATGTAGACTCTTATGGTATTAGATATACAAGTGAATAAATCTAGCGCAAGTGAAAGTTTGTAAATGTTATGTCCTAAGTCTAATCGATTTTTGGACGTAAATACTTTTACTATGATTAATAAATTTTATTTATAACATATCTACTATCTAATTGAATTATTATTCTCATAAATTAATTAATAGAGTCCATATATTCAAGTTTTGGTAACTTATTAATCACAATGAATTGTGAGTGTGAGAAACAAATTACATATGGCTGAATCTAAAATTATCTATTGTCGTAAGTAATAATGAGATACAGATATTACCTACATGTGTGACATTTCTCACTTATGAAATAAGTAAATGATTTAACAAATTAAAATGTTGTGACATTTAAAAGATCACATGAATATAATTTTGTTAAGAAAACAAAATATTGGAGATCCGCGGATATATTCTATGTGGATAGCTATCAGAGCGTTAGTGGTTAATTTCTAACGTTTAGTGGTGGAATTGGTCCTTTGACTTAAGCCATCATAGTGCCTATATGAGGATAGTAATACTTATGTAATATCGGATATTACTCTACTAAGAATCGCTAATACATCATTGTTCGGGTATTTCAAGAATCTTATGAAGGTTGTAAATGATCCATTTTAAATTTGTCACTTTAGATAGTAAGGAATTATGATATACGTTTAATTCGGTTAAGGTGATAATGAAATCCTTGGCCAATGTGAGTTTATAAGTTGAAAAGACTTTCGTCATTTATTAACCTAATAGTAGAATAAAAGATATGACCGATAATTGAGATAACACATTTTAATATCTTGTAATTGATCATGTCAATATGACGAATGAATTAAAGTTCATGGTAAATGAACAAATTTAGTTTTGTCACATCATGTGACATTTTTATCATATGTATTGCCTTAACATCTTGCTAGATGTTAATACGGGATGATGGATTTCGAATTAATTAATTTACTAAAAGGGATTTTAACTTTTTCTTATTTCGATTACATCATTTGACATCATGATCGGGAACCTAGTGAATCACACACAAAAGGAAGAACTAAAAGAATAATGTTATGAATTAATTAATTGACAAGTGTTGGACATCTGTAAATTAATTATTTGATTTTTTTATTAATGGGTTTAAATTAATTGATTGGATTAATTAACTTATGGGCCAAGTTTAATTTATAAGATTAATCAAATATTGAAATGTCTTATTTTATTGAGTAGGTCAAGTCCACTTAAATATTCATTAGTTGTATGAGTTTGAATTTTTCATAAGATTTTACGATAGCAATTGAGATTGCAATTACAACTTAGAACATATCTTACAATATCGTAATCTTGCTAACACAATAATCTGTCATTGTTGTTCTTCTGTGTAGATTATCATTGGATGCTGGACAATTGGTCAGCAGTGATTTGAAAAAAGTCTTGCAAAGATCGTGTTTGTTTGTGATCAAAATTTTCAAAAGAGTACGAAAAATTTACTAAATGTTCTAGTCACGATCTCTATTTAAACACAAAGACAATTCTTGAATGGAATTGAAATTATTTAAAATTTCATCTAGCATTTATAAGTAAATTCTCAACAAAAAGTAAAAAAAAGACACTCTAAAAAAGATTTCCGTTCTTTATATTAAAATAATTCACAAGAAATTATTTGATACTACATTCCGTACCAATAAATGTCACAAGCAACGTGACAAATCAGTAGTCTCGTCCAATTTAAAAAAAAAAAAAAAAAATGCCCAAATAACACATTTTACGATGATGGTTAATTGCAATAAGAGGAGTTGCACTTATTGGTCCGAAATGTAGTATCAAATCATTTTCTTGTGAATTATTTCAATATGAAGAACATATTTTATTACAACCATAAGAAAATTTACCTAACTATTCTTTTTAATTTTTTTCCTCCTAAGTTTTGCGAATTATTCATGGCTTACAAACACCAAAGTCGATATGTGTATGTTTTTAGTGTCTTTTGTACTTTCAAAGGTTAAGTGATTTCAAAAGATCCGTTGCTGATCTAATCAGCTTTATTGTTTCTCATTTTGAACTTTAAAAGACAAAATCTGCTTATACATATTAAACGCATAAAAAAAAATTGTTTTAGTTGTGATTAGAATAAAAAAAAATTAGAATTAAAATAATGGGTTATATTAAAGTGTTTATTTTGAGTTGTAATCAATAAAGTTAGTGTAAGTTTGATAAAATACAAGTTATGCTAGAATTCTATTTAATCAACATATACTTTATCTATTTATTAATAGATAGTTATAACTTCAAAAAAAGAAAATATATTATTAGGATAAAATATTTATAATATTAATGAATTAAGTAAATATTATAATTTGTTTTTGTCGTTAACGCTACTGTTCATATGTGTGATATAATATAATCGACTTGTTTAGATAGATTTATGAAAGATTTACATTGTAATTGGCACAATGCAATTTAATATACAATTATTGTGAGTCAATATGTTACCTGAACTCCAAGAAAAAAAGAATGAATGAATGGTTTAGAAAAAAAGGGTAATTGGCGCAAAATTCTCCGATGTCTAACTTTATTGCGAAATACTTCATATCCTTCAAATTGGCCAAAAACCCTCTGGATGACATTTTTAAGTTCGTAATAAAATATTCTTCAATTTTCAAAGTAAAGCACTGTGAAATAACGAATATAACATTCTATTTAAATAAAATAAAAGAAAAGAAGAAAAAAAATAAAGAATATTTTAATCGTAGTCCAAATTTTTCAAAAAAGTATATATCAATCCCAAATAAATAATTAAGAAATTAAATTAAAAAAAAAAATCTCTTTCTCCCACACGTACCCATCGTCCTCCTATGTAATACTCCGACCCACATGAACCAAAATGTCACTAAAATAATTGTACCTTAGCCGTAGACTTAATAATTAACTATTCTTTTATCGGGAAGCATAAAGAATTAATTTTTAAAAAAAAATTGAGAATTTTTTTTCTTTTAAACAATATATTTTTCCATGCATATTACCTATTTTATTACATGGACAATGACACGCATGTGTTTACCCAATAAATAAAAGGTTTTAAACAAATTTTCCATGTATGCACATCTTCAAAGAGTAAATAAAACTAAATTGTTTTCTTTTTCTATTTCTCGTGGCATGTACCAAAATAAATTCGTTTGCAAAGCTATCGACCCCAAAACTTCACGAAATTTTAATAAAGTAGGAACTTCCTTATAATATGACATCCAAAAATTCGTTTCTGTCGACAATATATGAGGTAATAAAATATTTTCCAAAACCCCGTAGCAATTCGATTTGGAAGATAAACTAGCACAGTTTACTTAAAGTGACATATAAAATTTTACAGATATCATATTGATAAGACTTCAAGTTTATCTAGTAGCAAACCCATGAGACTATCAAACCCCACATGATTTGTCCAAAAATTTCAAGTAACGAATGAGTTGTGAATTTTTTGAAGTGAAGGGCAGAAGCTGAATTTTTTTTTAAAAAAAGAAAAGAAAAGAAAAAGAAAAAGAAATACTAAATCTTATCGCTAACATTTTTTGTGATAAACGGTAACTTGTACATTAATTTCTATGAAACATAACCAATTCATCAAAAGCTTCTTAGAATAGTTCCACAAATGATGTTTATAGAAATCCGTTTATTTAAAAACACGTAGACATTTTATAATCGAATAAAATCTTTTAAGTCACTAGCTTCTCTATAACACGTTGCATCTTGATCAACCAGCATCCATGCCCCAAGAAAATCAAGGGAAAAGCCAATAGAATAAGGAAATAACAATACAAATCCCCAAATATAACATTAAATCATCTTTTACCTATAATTTGGTCCTTTTGAAAAATAACTTGTGCAAATCTAATCTTGAAAATATTTATTTAAGGCATATCGAACTAGTATTGGGTTTTCATTTCTTATGTAGATTGGTATAAGGTTGTCTATGGGCAAGGCTTGTAGTTGACTTGTGGCGCTAGATCATCACATAAAAAGAATGAGCCTAATTTCATTTTATTTTTCGGGCTTCTACATCCCCTTACATCTTAAAAAAAATTCATCCTCGAAATTTACCTTATGTTGGACAAAGTGTGTCGGATATTTGTCTTTAACTTCGTCTTCTCTTTTTCAAGTAGCTTCTTGTACTCCATGATTATTCCATTGTACCTTGATCAGTTGAATTTCTTTTGTTTGTGACTTATGCAACTTTCAATTCAGAATTATAATTGGAAGTTCCTCATAAGATAAATATTTTTGTACTTTCAGAGATTAGTAATTGACCACATGATCAAGATCATGCACATACTCCTGATCATCGATATATGAAACACATTGTGAACTGTCGATAGTTCGGGTGGCAAAATCGATCGATAAGCCACATTCCCAACCCTATCAAGTATTTGGAAATGTCCGATATAATGAGGTTGTAGTTTGCCAAACCTAAGTACACCCTTTATTGGTGCCACATTTAAAAAGACCTTATGTCCAACTTGAAATTCCAAGTCCTTCTTTCTGGTATATCCATAGCTTATTTGTCAATCTTGCATTGACTTTATCTTAGTATAGATCTTATCAACGGCTTCAACTATCCTTTCAATGATCTCTAGTCCTAAAGCTCACTTTTCTCCAACTAAATATCTCAATAAACTAGTGATCTGCATCTTCTACCGTAGAGAACTTTATATGGTGTCATTCCAATAGTTGCCTAAAAACTGTTATTATACGCAAATTCCACCAAAGGTAGATATGATTCTCATCTTCCTCCTAGATCCAAAACACCAGTTCTTAGCATAACTTCCAAAGTTTGAATAGTCCTTTTAGACTGACCATCGGATTGAGGATGATATGTCATACTAAAATTCAATTTCATTCCCATAGCTCCTTATTAGCTCTTCCAAAATTCAGACGTAAAACTTAGATCTTTATCGGACATAATGGAAATATGGACGCCATGTAATCTTACAACATCTCTAATGTACAATTGTGCCAGCTGATCTAGACTGAATGTCATTTTTACCAGAAGAAAATGAGCTGAATTTGTAGGACGGTCCACTATTACACATATAGCATTATGTTCTCTTATTGACTTCGAAAATCCTACCCCAAAGCCCATTGCGATATTCTCCGACTTTCATTCAAGTATGTCCAATGGATTTAATAACCCTGCTGGTCTTTGATGCTCTGCTTTAACTTGTTAACACGCTATGCATTTTACCAAAAATTTGTCTATACTCGTAACATCGGGATGTGCTGTGTACGGGATGAAATGAGTCTCTTCCAATATCTCATTCCACAAAACTTCATCCTTAGGTATACAAATTCTTCATTTAAACATTATTGCTCGAACCGAAACTATTCCAAAATCATTTCTCCTATTAGTACCAAGCTTGTTCTTGATCTTCCGTAAGAATGGATCTTTACCCTATGCTTCTATGATCCGATCTCTAAGAGTAGGCCGTACCACCAAAATTGCTAAACAAGCGGTGACTTGCTTTGGTGTGGTAATCACTTAGATTCTCGAATTTTTCAATTCTTTAATCAACACCATCTGAATGGTAGGTAATGATGCCAACTGTCCCATCGACTTTCTACTTAAGAGTATCGGCAACAACATTAGCCTTACCCCGATGGTAATGAATAGTTCAATCATAATCCTTTACTAGCTCCAACTATCATTTCTGTCTCATATTCAATTCCTTTTGTGTGAAGAAATATTTAAGACTCTTGTAATTCGTGTAAATGNTAAGAGTATCGGCAACAACATTAGCCTTACCCCGATGGTAATGAATAGTTCAATTATAATCCTTTACTAGCTTCAACTATCATTTCTGTCTCATATTCAATTCCTTTTGTGTGAAGAAATATTTAAGACTCTTGTAATTCGTGTAAATGACGTACTTCTCTCCATATAAGTAATGGTGTCATATCTTTAATGCATGAGCTACCACTGTAAGTTCTAGATCATGCGTCGAGTAATTCTGCTCATGTTACTTCAATTGCCATGACGCATAGGCAATCACTTTTTCGTGCTACATCAAAACACATTCCAAACTTTATTTGGATGTATCACAATATATAACAAACCCTTCTGAACCTTTAGGTATGGTTAACGTGGGTGCTGTAATCTGATAAGTGTAATTTTTACACTTATTTGGGACCTAAAATAATGACATTTGAT
>CAIGRR010076125.1:0-10716 GCA_903798365.1 Fraxinus sp. 1973-6204 | reverse complement strand
ATTTATCACTTTCATAGACAATTTTCATAAAAAACGAAGTCAAACGGAACCAAATTTTCAACATTTTTCAGGTGAAAAATTATACCAATCAAACATAATTAATTACAATTCTCAGTAAAACAATTTTTAGGCGATTCAATTTCCTATAAAACATTTTCTTTCAACCCATTTTTCACATTTGCAATCAAACAGACCGTTAAAGAATCAACACTAGAAAGCTAATATCGTGTTGTATTACTTGTTTCACTTTGCCCATTGCTTTAGAAAACACTCGATGGTAACAAAATAATAAGCTATCCGTGCAGCTGGCCACTGGGTTTCTCATATTTGACCATTTTTGTGGCCCTTCTATAAAAATTATTCACAGTTTAAAAAATCGTTGACTTTTGAAAATTAATCATATAACCCGAATATTTAAAAAATCATAGGTATGCATCCTTTCTAAGCAATATATTGAAAAAAAAAAAAAAAATCAAATGTTCTCAAATTTAACTCTTAAATTTTCCTGTAATTATATAAAAATAAATCAACAAGTCGTTGTAGTATAGTGGTNTTTCCTGTAATTATATAAAAATAAATCAACAAGTCGTTGTAGTATAGTGGTGAGTATTCCCGCCTGTCACGCGGGTGACCCGGGTTCGATCCCCGGCAACGGCGATAATTTATCTTTTCCTACAACTTGTTAAAAAAATAATATAAGAAAATTGTTAACTATAAACAAACAGGCCCGTCTAGCTCAGTTGGTAGAGCGCAAGGCTCTTAACCTTGTGGTCGTGGGTTCGAGCCCCACGGTGGGCGTATTTAGTTCTTCCGTTTTTTCAATTTTTGATTTTCATATTGAGCTTTGGACTTGATGGACAGTGGACAAAACAAACCAAATCACGGGCCTGGGCTGAATCTTGATTTAACTAAGTGGATCACTCAAGGCCCAGTTATTCTGGAAGCATAAATTTCCAATGAGATCAAATATCCCATTGAATGCATAATGGGTTCAAAATCGTTTTTATCTCAAGTTATTACACATAACTAACATACCTAGTTCTGTATTATAAAAGTCTAAGGGGAAGGTTCAAAACACACCACCTAATTTAAAGTTTTAAACGTTATCACCTCTTCTTTTTACTACAACTTCGTTTACCCTGAAATCAATACCTCCTGGTAAGATACAACATCAAATTTCAATAAATACCTCATATCCTTACCTTTCATGAGCTCATCTAATGGCTTCCGTGTCCAATTCCCACCCATGTGTTGTACCTATACCTAGAGTTGGCAACTGGTTGAGTTGGCTCAGTTCACTTTGGGGCGAACTGTTCGGAACATTAACCTTATTT
The DNA here is from genome assembly GCA_903798365.1 of Fraxinus sp. 1973-6204. NCBI lineage: Eukaryota > Viridiplantae > Streptophyta > Magnoliopsida > Lamiales > Oleaceae > Fraxinus > Fraxinus sp. 1973-6204. Next base: position 9,382 of record CAIGRR010076125.1, on the reverse strand, counting down.
TTTATTTTTTTCAAAAGCTGAATAATTTAATTGTTGCAGATTGGAAATTTGTGAAAATTATATTAATAAAATCATAGATTGAAATATTGAACTGTCGAAAAACTAATTAAAACCCTCCTCATTGTTCTACAATTATCCATTCGAAATAAAATAATTCAATGTAGCTAAACAAAGATTGAACATCGATTTTTTAAGTGTCATTATAAATTGACATGATACTTTAATATAAAAATATGGACCTCATTTAAAGTCTCCAATCAATTTATAGCACTTGGTTTTTTCTAACTTACATGGAAAGAATATACATTGTTAGGGTTGTGAGCAAAAGTTCCTCAAAATATTAGGTACCCACAAAAAACTTGGGTCCTAGAGTCTTTATTTCAAGATAGTAGTCCCCTTGTCTAATGCCACTTGATGAAATTATTAGATGTAAAGTGTGGGACACATTTTAGTGAACTAAAATTAAAGTATAAAAGGAAAAAGCAAAAATGTAATTTAAATAAAGCAGAGGACTAATGTGTACTCTATCTATGGTACTGATGAAAGAGATACAAATATGAATAATTTGATCACTTGGACTAAAAGGGTCCAAACTTTTCTAAATATTAAATAAAAATATATTATACTTGGTAGATATTTACACACATATCTCTGCATTTATAAATATGAATACCTAAAGCTTCTTTTAGGAAGTTGGATATGTACACTCACGATTTATTAGCATGTTTGATTACACGATATTATCAGAATAAAAAGAACCTAAAATTGTGTCTATGTATATATTCTCGTTGCAACGCGTCATCATACTTTATTACGTTGTCTTGCGATCATGTTATGTAGAAAGACGGAAATAATTTTGGATAGGTATTAAAAATCCTTATCTTTACGGTACTTTGTAGACAAGCTATACATAAAAACTTCAATCAAGTTACAAAGACCTATGAGGCAAGGTTTTGTCGTGTAGACAAGACTAATGAGGAAAGATTTATCGTGCTGACGAATATATAAAAACCTTTTTTTACATGAAAAAATGCATACAAATCAGTATGTACAAAAACAATTAGACAAGTCGGGAATCCCCTAATATAAAACTCGGTACAAGTAAGCTATTTTCGTGTATGGCCATCTTGGAATTGAATGGTCCTGCACATTTTGACATAACTATTTTCGTAAATTACCACACAGGCTATAAAAATATTGACTTTATTGACTTAGCACGGCTCATGTAGTATGTAATTATTTATATGATGTTGTACATGAAATTCAAGGACCACCTTATTGTTATTTTTATTTTTGACGTAGGAACTTGCAGTCGCTACCCATGAGTGCGCACTGGGTAAACCTCACTTCATGTGCAGTAACCTGCAAACTACACGGAGAGATAAACCGCACTAGACAATTAAGCCCGGTGTGACGGGCTCGATCGAGAAAGTGTTGGTAGGGAATTCAAATTCGTGACCTTCGATCTTCGCGTTCACTTGCTCCATCAACTCGGCTACCCTCGAAAGGGTAGGACCACATTATTATTATAGAAGGTGGAGCTTTTTGGTATAGTCATCTTTTTAGGTTGCCACCTTGCCCCCACCTTCTTGCAGTCTTGTAAAGCTAATGCTTTTTGCCTTTTGGGTCTGTGGATTCAAATATATGGCACCTTGTTTTCACAATATATACAATTTTGGGCCCAAATTTGCCAATTTCCTTTCATTTTTTCTTCTCGGACGTGTTTGATACATAATATTGAAAGAAACTAAATTGTGAATTTTTCGTTTTTAGAAAATTCTACAGTTGGGTTTATAAGATATTTTCTATTTTTGGAGGTCGTGAACAACTTTTACTAATTCTGATCTTGAGATATATTTGATAGGTTGAATTAAATGAAAACGAGCATAACTAGGTCTAGGAGAGGTATAAAGAAATCAACTTTTTCCTTTAGTTCATCTTTATGGGCATGGTTTGTATATAACATCATGAATAAATGAATACAATAGTAAATAAACTTTTTAAAAATATTTTAATATAGTGGACCATATCAAATAAGCACTAAATTACAAGAAGCTCGGATTTCAGCCTCTTCGAGATATAATGAATCACATAAATGCCAAAAAGGACTTGACTGAAAGAAATAAACTTTGGATCACATCCAAATGATAAAAAAAAAATACAAAATGAAAATAATTCCACTGCAATCTTGGCTTAGTGCCGAAGGCTACACTATCAATAATAAGAATTGTATACCAAATATTTATCCAGTTTGAACTATCATTATCAATCAGCTAATATATGGGCCAAAATCAGATATCATTATTGTTTATATGATATGATTAAATGATTTTGAGTTAATATCTGAATTGATGGAGATACTTTTGTATTGGAGAGAGAGCAAATAATATGAAAATAAACTTATCACTGCATAAATTTCATTTCGGTTTTGTCACTTAGTTAAAATTTATTGGTTTGTGTAATAAACATTAGAATCTACAAACCTTTCAAACGCAGTTATTTATAAAGTTTTTCAGTCCCCCATCTACGTCACATGACAAATAATAAAGCTGAACAAACACATTTCGATAAATTATTTCTCATTTTTGATAATTTTGAGGTTGATTAAACATTTATGAGATTCAAATTCGATGTGAGAATTTTCTACAATAAAATCAACCTATTACTATCTTTATAGAGACTTATGTCCTACTATATATGAAGAAACATGGTTAGAGTAGTAGAAGTAAATTTTACTTTTGTATAGTTTCTTTTCACATCCAACGTCTATCAAATTGATTACAACACGAGACAAAGAAAAAATTGTTTTCATAAAAGCTAGAATAGGCATTGAGTATACGCAAATGACACGCGAAGGGTGCCAAAGAATTGGAAAGCAAGTTCAAAAGGAGGTGACTAGAGTTCAAGATTTTCTCATTTTTCATGTTTTTTACGTAACAAACAACCTAAAATTTTGGCATATATCAAAGTGCGAACAATTGGGAAATTCAATTCAACAAGCTACTTATCCTCTAGATACACACAATCAATCTCAATCGTAACTACTCAAAAATCACTTCAGATATTCAAGTTAATTATAACACGAAACAAGAAATATTTGCTTTTAAAAGCCACAATATGTATGGAGTCTACAGAAATGACACTCAAAGAGAGCCAAAAGAATTGAAAAGCTAGTTCAAAAGATGGTGAGGGTTCAAGATTTTCATGCTTATACCTAACAAATAGCCTAAACTTTTGGCTTTTAATTCTTGTCGGCAACACTTGTGAAAAGTTGAGAAGTTCAATTCTAGGAGTACTTGTCCTCTAGGAAACACATAATGAAGGTCTAATTATTTGAGATGAGCTCCTCAACATGCTCCCTAGCGTGTGCGTCAAATTCATTCTTTAGTTAAATATTTGATATGTACAATTTTTATGAATGAATGACAAGACTCGTGCATAGAACCCAAGTTTTCTAAAACCTTAACAATACCAAAATGTTTTTCTCTTACGGAGGACGTCACACAAACTCATGTCCCTAAATTAAAATATGTTTTTATTTAATATCTAACTTATTTTTAACATCCCTTCCAAAGTATGACTCGTATCAAACATTCATATGAGTTTATGGCAATGCTAGAAACTCAAAAATAGGGTTGGATACCATCTACTTCATTAATTTTACCAAGAATCGAAGAATCAGTTAAAATTCTAAAATATATAAATTAGAAAAGAGAAATTGTAAAACGGGTGAATTTCTAAAATTGTACTCACGCTATAATTTATTACATGCCCTACGTGCTAGAATACTTGACATACGTGATACGATCTATTTATGAAAATTACATACGGAATATTTAAGATCAACCATAACAAGGCGTTGCATTTAATTTTGCTGCCTCAAATCATCGTAGAATTTCATTATGAACTTCTTGGCAGCCTTATCTACATGATTGTCCTCATCGACATCTTGCAATGGAAATGGAGAGTCTGTTATCCTCAGCTGCCCAATTTAAGTGAAAATATATAACACGAATTTTTGATAAATTGAGAAGATGAATTTTGAAATCTTGAATTTTTTCAATAATTTCTTGATGAATCTCCACTTGCGCTTTCTCTTATTTGTCCAAAAATTAGGTTTGAATTTTCACTTGATTGAATTCTTGCGAATCTCCTTCAATTCTCTCACAGAACTATGAATTTTCCTCATTTAATGATAATAATTGATGAGTATTAGAGTATGATATGTCTATGAGAGATCCTCAATATGTATTTTCAGGAATCGAAAAATAGTTGAAAATCATGTCTAAATTGACTTCCAAAAGAGTTCCAATCGAATAAGGAAAATTCCATTCGCGCGGATTTTTTGTTTGTCAGTATTTTGGCCATAACTTTTTTTTTCCAATATCCGATTGATGCGATTCAAAGTGATTTGGATATCTAACTAAAAGGGCTACAACTTTACTAGAAGTACAATTTTTTCAATTCGGATGTTTACTGTACCAAAAGTTGGTTTCAATTTTCAACTAAAAATGTGGAATATAACTTGTGCGATTAGAAATTGATTTTGATCATATTTCATTCCTTTTTGAGTTCTAATTCAATCCAATTGTCTCCTAGCAATCTTCAAAGTATGATCTTGTGGTCCTTGTCAACTATTTGATGTTTACACTTTGGTCCTCAAACTTTGTATTTGATCNATTCTTTTTTGAATTCTAATTCCATCCAATTGTCTCCTAAAAATATTTCAAGTATCATCTTTTGGTCCGAATCAACTTTGGATATTTGCAATTTGGTTATTAAACTTTGAATTTTGTCATTTTCACCATTTTTCGCTTTTTTCTTTCGATTCTTCGTTCAACCATTGAGTTTTACCTTTATAACATAAAATACAACAATTTAGGATATATTTTGTCAAAAGAATTACCAAATATCGATATTTTAAAATTCTGAATAAGTGACCAAACTTTTCTAGTGTTAACTGGTAGATTTTGCTCCATTTTTTGTATTGAATTTTGGAAATTTTCAATAGATTTTGGTGTTTTAGAAAGAGACTGGTGTTTGATATATTGATTTCTAAGGAGCGATTGGTTGAATTGATTGAGTGGAGGCACGTGGAAATGGTTGATGAAAACGACATGCATTAGTATGTTGTACTTTAACTAAATTGACTCGATGGTGCATGAAAACCTCAATTAAGGGCCTCTTTAAATGAGATTAAAATATGATTTTTATCTAAATCAAAGTCAAACAAATAATATCAATATCTTTCATGTGTTTCACATCTTTTCAACCACATATTTCAAAAACTTTTATCACAATCCATTTAAAATCTAATTTTAATTCACACCAAACACCTTGTAATTATTTTTAGAGCTCGTTTGGTACGGATTAAAATTGAAAATATAATCGTTATTAGGTGTTCACCCATTTAATAAAAGTCAACAATAGCAACTAATTTTTTAATTTTAATCCGATTTTAATCTCTACCAAACGGGCTCTTAGTCTGTCATACATTTCTTGATTTTTCATCACTATTTTTTTTAAAAATAAATTACTAATAATCTTTCTTAAATAAAGACTTAAAAAATTATTCAAACACACCTTTTTAAGTTGCTTACAAAGTCGACTGCCAACATAGAAAGAATAGAAGTTGCTTTTGGACAGCATGGTATAAAAGTAAGAAATGAGACTCGACAAATTAATTAATTATAAGTTCACTTTAATTATTGTATCATTCAACTTTTTTGCTTTTCTTACAAATTTACAATAGTAATACTTAAAATTATTACTAATTTAATTGTTACATCTTCGAGTTCTCAAATACTCAATACATCATAATACATTTCATTTATGAAAATTATGCAATTCAACTTTACGACCCTCGACGAGGGGTTGCCATTTCAATTTGCCTCTTCAAATTATTGTAGAACTTCATTATAAACTCCTCAGCATCTTTATCTACTTGATTGTCTTCATCAGCACCTCTCAATGGAAATGGAGAGTCTGTCACCCTCAGCTGCCTAACCATATGGCTCTTCCCAAACCCCGAAAAAGCCGGTGACGCCGCCGCGCTGTAAAACATCTCCGCTGTCTTTGTCATAGTCATCAAATCCTCCTCCGTCACAAGATGGCTGCTGGGCTTACGTTTTTTGAGGTGAAAGGGAAGATGGAAGTTAGGGTAAGCTGGGCTGTTAGTGCAACTAAACTCAGATTCATTTGATGAGTCAAGTGGTGAGCCGCGGTGGCCGGTGGTTTCGGAGGAGGAGGAAGTGGTGGACCGGTGGTGGGTGTGGTGGAACATGAGATTTTGTATGGCTTTCCCTGCAATCTTCCAACGTTTGAACACCACGTTGAGTTCAGCCATTAATTTACCTTTCGAAATACCTTTCCTTAACATGTACAACATAGTACGTACTAAGTTCCAAACTTTTTTTGTAATAATTGGTAGATTTTGCTCCATTTCTGTAATTCTTATGGAAATTTCTGAATGGATTTTGATGTTTTATGGAGAGAGAAGAGAGGGTGTTTTAGAGAGAGAAAGAGAGAGAGAAGGTTGTTTTTGATTGATTGAATGGAGGCAAGTGGAAGTGGTATATAAAGGCCTATGGAGAGGAAGACAACATGCATTACTATGTTGTACACTTGTACTTTAACTAAATTGACCCACAAGAGCACGGAAACTCAAGTAATATAATAAATAATTATATTTATTTCCGCAATAATTCAATAAGCCCTCGTTTGAGCCCACTTTTTTTGGTAAAAAATTAATTATTGAATAGTGTTTTAACTCTATTTTAATAACACATTTTTCAAAAAATTAACACGTAAATTCTAAATTTTTTCTTATTTTTTAATCACACATTTTTCATCAATACACCGTTCAAAAATGTGTGTGTGTGTGTGTGTGTTTTTTTTTTTTGACGAAAATTGGACTCAAACAAATCCGAAATAAGTAAAAATAATAAAGAAAAGATAGTGACAAATATATACAATTTTGTTTCATTTCACTCCCCCTTAGACAATCGTGCCATTGGATAGGTAAAATAGTGAAACCTCCACCACGAGAAAATTGAATAACGTTACTTGTACATAATAGAGTTACATAATAATTTACGTACAGATAAGATGTCAAAAAAAAGTGATTATTTTTCTCTTTTTGAAAAAAAAAATTGATTCATTCATATTTCATCACATCACGTTTATGTAAATTGTTATGTAAACTATTATGTACACGTAGAATAATCAAAGAAAGTTTACTTAGCAAGAGAGACTTCCTATATGTCCCTTTGATGGGTGGGGTAGGAGAGGTAAAAAACTTGAGAAATGAATAAATCAGTACGAGATGATGGTAGTGATAGTAGTAAGACGAAATTACCCTTATGAAGAAAATCATGAATCATGCGTTCATTAAACGGAGAAAATGGATGAAAGTTGACAGTGGGGACCATTTTTGCAAGGAAAAGGTACAAATAGGTACCCTAATGCAAATATCCAAATAATAAGTCCCGAAATTGTAGCGCTACCATATAGGTCCATGTTTGGTACGGATTAAAATAAGATTTTAATCTAAGTCAAAATCAAACAATTAATATCAACCACATCTTTTATGGGTCTCACAACTTTTCAACCATACATTTCAAAATCTTTTATCACAATTTACTAAAAATCTAATTTTAATCTCCACCAAATACTCTCATAATAAGAATCTTTTGTGCCAATTAGCCGTTTACATACGAGTTAAATCCACCCATAATCACTGTATTTTATATTTAGTATCGCCGTGATCGCTCAAATTGATTTTAGTTCACTATAGCCACCCAACTTTATAAAAAAATTTCTTGATTTTGGTTTGATTTATATTATATAAATTTTTCCTAATATGGGGGTTTTTTTTTTTTTTTTTTTTCCCCCTAATGTGAATGTATCGTGTGTGATAAGTTGTATATTTTGTTATGAAAAACCAAAATAATAATAATAATAAATTTGTTTCTGCTTTCATATAATTTTTTTAAAGCTTTTATAATGATTACTATGTTGCTTGTTTTTTATTTTTGTTTTTGATCCTCGTCTTTTTTTTTTTCGTTATAATAATTATGTGTAAATTTTTTTAGTGTGTGTTTTTGTTGTCGTAATAATCGGGTGGTTTGAATGAAAGGTTATATGAAGTTGGGTGATTATGGTGAATCAAAAGCAATTTAGGTAGCCATATCACATTTTTGTTTGATTTATATTTTATAATTTTTATTCCTCAGTTGGGTTAGTGGGTTTATTTTATTTATTTTTTGTGTATGTGAATGTATGTGCGTGATTAATTGTATATTTTTTGTGTTAGCAGAAATTATATATATAACAAGGAAAATTGTTTCTGCTTTCATATAATTACTATGTTGTGTGTTTTTATATCTTTTTTTTTTTTTTATCTCCTCTTTTTTTTAGTTGTAATGATTATGTGTGAGGTTTTTTTAGTATGTTGGGAATTTATTACTGAAGTTCTAGTGCTAATACTCAATAGACATAAATGCCAAAATCAACAATTTTAAAAAAGAAGCAAGTTTCTAAAATAATTTGAAGTATTAAATTCAATTTCTAACATTTTTGAAATTATTGCAATAACAATTATTTTAAAATGACAAACTATTATTATATTTGAATACTAAAATATTAATCAAAAAATGGCTTTGTATGATTTGATTTATTAAGATATACATTATTAATATAATTTGTCAAACTTCATTTTTAACCATATATTCCAATGAATCCACGATCGTACTATCCATTTATTTACCACCCATTTCCACCTATTATTTTGGAAATCTCTCAATGGATTTTGATGCTTTATAGAGAGAGAAGAGAAGGTGTTTTAGAGAGAGATAGAAGGCTATTTGCTATTTTTTGTTGACGTATGAACCTGCAGTCGCTACCCGTGAGTGCGCGATGGGTAAATCTTGTTCCATGTACAATAGTCCGCAAACCACACAAGAAAGGTAAACCGCATTAGGCAAGTCCGGTGCGATAGGCTCGATTGAGGAAGTGTTGGTAGGGAATTCGAACTCGTGACTTTCGATTTTTGCGTTCAACTGTTCCACGAACTCGATCATTTCGGAGGGGTGAAGGTTGTTTACTATTGATCGAGTGGAGGCAAGTGGAAGTGGCATAGAAAGGCCTATGGAGAGGAAGATGACATGCGTTATAACTATGTTGCACTTTAACTAAATTGGCCCACTAGTGCACGGAAACCTCAAGTAATTTATTAAATGTGGAAAAATAATAAAGAAAAAAACAGTGACTAATAAATACGAATTTGTTTCACTTTCACTCTGCCTAGACAAACGTGTCATTTGATAGGGAAAAGAGTGAAACCCCAATCGCACCCCCCAAGAAAGTTTACTTAGCAAGAGAG
>CAIGRR010076016.1:0-10402 GCA_903798365.1 Fraxinus sp. 1973-6204 | reverse complement strand
ATATGGGTCAATCTCCTCCGGAGCAAGCTTCACAATATTGTACCCATTAATAACTTGATTTTAAAAGTTTTAGCTGTTAGACAGGGACCCCTCATATATAATTATTTAAATCTGGTCTTTAACAGTACTCCCCTGCGTGTAGGCAGGTTCATTTTTCCCCTCAAAACCTGATACGTGCACAATTTCATTAAGCAAGTGATGGCAGAATTTGCCTACTCAGATACCATGTTCAACCACTCGATCAAAAAACTTAAGTAGTTAGAAAGGGCATCATGTAGGTCATTTAAACCTCGTCTTCAACAGTGCCATGCAATTGAGCATTCCACTTATGATCTGAATGAACAATCCTACCTGTGGAGGTAAATCTTTGCCTAGTAGGAAAGTGGAGTCCATATGAGTTAAGCTAAACAAGCCAGTCACAGTTCACTTGTGCTGGGTGACTGGAATCCTCCAAGGTCAGCTGAAGAGGCTGACAATCGGCAGAAATTTCCAAAATGTAGACTATTTGAATTGAATTATTGATATATTCTTTGACATTCAATTTCCCTTTCCCAATTGTTTTTCTTTTCTTTCTTCTCTCTCTCCCAACTTCTACTCTCTATTCTGTCTCTCTCTCTCCTGTTCTTCATCAATTATTTTTCTGAAGTTCAGTGTTGTTGAATATCACAGATAAGCTTAAAGTGGCTCCACAAATGAATGGAGGCTAAGTAGTGAATAGAAACGGGTAGTCAAATAAAAGCACAAATTAAGTAACATACAAGAGATCCACTAGCAATCTAAACTAACAAGAGAATTGAGGACTCACTGAATCCACTGATGAAATTATAGACACCACACACATCACAATGGCGATCTTCCAGTGAAAGACAGGCATACCCCATTGTAGAGGGTAAGGAAATCTAAACCATGAAGACGATCTCAATGCATCAGAAGTAGCAACTCGACAGTATTTCATCCTCGAAACATGCTTTCTGCAGTGGTCAGATATTATATTCGAGGAAGGCACATTCAGATCACAACCTTTATAGTCATATACTCCAGCTTCAGTCAGAAGGAAGGCTGTACCCCATGTAATGGCTAGACCTAGTGGGACCTGTGTTTGTACAAGTAAACTGAAAATCTATACACAAAATTTATAGCAAGAAGCAGAATGCAGGAAGATAATATGAACTTACAGCATAAATTAGAAATACACGATGATCCAAAACTGATACTTTGCGAAGGTACTGCAAAAATTTATCAGGTGACACAAAAGACTGAGTATATATTTACTTTTAAAAAGTATAATAATCTGAGTAACAAAAACCATTTCAGTGCCCCCAATTTCTAGGAATCGCAAAGCGGCCACTCTAATCGATAGAGATCAAAACAAGTTAATAAAAGTGCTAAGAGATGGAAAGGACANAGTAACAAAAACCATTTCAGTGCCCCCAATGTCTAGGAATCGCAAAGCGGCCACTCTAATCGATAGAGATCAAAACAAGTTAATAAAAGTGCTAAGAGATGGAAAGGACAACTTACAAGAGAAAAAATAACCACCAATAGTATCTGCATTGCACCAATTTCAACGCAGGCACCAAGCCGTGAGAAACCATAGCTATAGAAAGAAAGTCCAACAGCAGCAATAGTAGGGGATACCACCACTGGATTAATTACCCTAAGAGAAAAGGGCAACCGAACAGGAGATGAATTATTGGATTTTGAGGGGAAAAATAAAAAGGAACCAGAAAATCCATAGTTTTTGGGCAAATAACAACACGGTTTGATATGATTTCACATTACATTAAACATATACATCGTGGAGGACCCTTTTTTTAATGATAAATCCAAGAAACTTAAACATACCAAGCATTAAGAACCTAAAAGGGCACATCACAATTTCATTAAAAATAATTCAGTCAATCAATACCCTATATTTGACAATTCCCTCGTGTTAACTACTAAATAGTATCTTCATGAGTGGGGAAGGGATTAGAAGTACAAGTAAAAATTTACACAAAAGATTTATAGATGAACTAATTAAGTGGCTGTATAAGAACAGAATTATGCTTCTGGATTAAAAAAGAGCATTCTAGTTCACATAAATTAACTATTCCACCACATATTCTATAGCACCTCCTATTCAGAAAATAAACAAATTAAAATTGCAGCACATCTGAGAATTTATTGGCATTGAACCCAGTAAAAGCTATAATACATGTGGCCTATTTCCAATATGATCAAATACTATATTCCTCTTGCATCACTTATTCTTGGATAGTTCAATCATGAATGTCATCTGTTATACTGTGACTGTGTGACATAAATTGTACATAAATATAATTCTCAATTGGAGGGAGGCATTTAGTTTATGATTGGAGTGCAGTTACATCTAACTAACGTAGACTTCAATTCAGGGAACTAAGCTGCTAAAATTACTTTACTGATCAGAAGTATAGCACATCAATGTCATTTTCTAATCTCAAAATTTTGAACTTGAAATGACCGTAGTTCAATTATCATACTTTAATTGTTTATAATGTCAATTGAGTTTAACCAGGAATCCTAAATGGTCAAAAATAAAGTTCTCAATACCGCAGATATTCTAATATTTCACTTGTACAATGTTCTTGTAAAGTTAAATGAAAAGAGACAGCATACAGCTAATTAGATAGCAGAGAATTGCAACAAGTGAACAGACCTTCAGAACAAAGTTTCCAATATTTTCCAATGCTATTACTGCTGCATTTATATGTTTGTTTAACACAACGGAACTCTGAACTGACAAAAGTTTACAAAGCACTACCATAAAAATTGTAGAATCAGGATTTTAGCTGATAACTATGATTTTCAGTCAAACCTTCGCTGTTAGTATAGATAAAGCCTTTTCATGCATGGAAAAGCTTATTACAGTTTTGCTAAACATCAATCCAACTTACAAAATTCTTAGACCAATTTAAAATGCCAGAGACATGAAACAGCAGACTTACTAGCAATTAACAATAGCGAGAAACGGCTTTTAATCTGACCAATTAAATAGTGCAGTACCAAAAAAATAAATAGTTGCATTCAGTATCCACCACCCAATTAATTTTGTTTATACACGAACAATCTAGTAAACCTTCAGGCAGGGACCGCTGTTAGCAAACAAGCAGATATAAATAATCTATATAAATAGAGGACGTGCATATATGTTACAAGGATTTTTTTTTTATATCAAAGCTTAAAAATATGCCTAAGCTACCTAATCTACAAATTCATCTCCAGAACATTCGAACGTGTAGAATCTTTGGGGAGTGTATAATTTTAGTGTCAGATATTCTTTCTCTGGCAAAATCTAAACAATTTTTCAGAGGAATCAATAAGGTTATCATTTATCAAATGATATGAAGAAATTGTATTAACTAAGTTACATCATACTAGAAGCTCTTCCGCGGATTGGTTGCATGATTAAAATAGCTGCCAAAATACCAACGACAACTTGGCTTCTAGTCTATAACAAGAACCAAGTGACCAATAGAAATCAATATTTAGGGCAATCAGCTTCTTGGCAGAAATAATTTAATGTAGAATTTCAACAATTACGATATCAAGTAATAATGGAACAGCAGCATCCAACAAAAGAGAAAAAGTTTCAAATGTGATATTTCAAAAAGAATAAACTCATACCTTAGTAGTATTGTCATCAATCCACTGTATCCCAAAAATGCTTGAAAAGCAGAACCTATGATTATTGCTCCCTGTAGCTCTTTCATTATATGCTTGAAATTCTGCAACATAAAACTTTCTGAATAAACTCCATTGCGAAAACAACTCATGGTGAAAACAATTATAATTTCAACATACAAGTGTGAAGTTACGTAGAAATTGTATCAGTTCTTGACAGTATATAGTCAATGTCCTTCTGCAAATAACAGCACATAGGAAGAATTTCATTCAACAAAGCAAATGTTCACTTTATTTTTTTCAGACAGAGTCGCTAGACAACCCCACATTCATTCTAGACTTTTGGCTATAATTGGGATAAGTGGAGTTTGTATTGTTATCATTTGGGAGCATAACACTAAAACTCAAATTTCTGGGTAACAGTTAAGCGTCATCGTCACTAGCCTTTCAGTTTTGCTTAAAAGCATAGAGGTTTGAGTTCAAATCTTCTTTCTGGTTTTCATACCCGCCACTGTTCAAACCAGACATAGCCCTCAGTCTATCCCCACCATCATTATCTCTAATCGAGTATTTTTTTTAATGCATTAACATGCTTCTGTTTCAACAAAAAGGCCACAAACCTGTTGATGAAAGAAGCATATTTTCCTCCAGTGTCGATGATGTGTTTGTTTATTTCTAATTCTTTTCCACATGTAACTAGATAACAACATGCTCAACATAAAAAATCACTGAAGTCTAGATACTTACATTTCCATTCAGCTGCAAAAATTCGGGTGAGTTAATTATTGCAAGTGCTGGAGCCAGATAAATAAAAGAAGGGCCCTGTATCAAGGGCAATCTCGATCCAAACGATGTGTGCAAAAGTGTTGTCACTCCTGTCATAAATAACGTGGTGGTAATGACATTTGCTGTATCCTCCTACGCCCACTGACGTTCATTAGTCAATTCACCCAAATTACAAAATCAACACAAGAAGTGAAACATTTATGCAATTAACTTACATAAGTGCCGCCCATTACAGGAACTATTACCAGCGGAATTAGTATCAAGGAACCCAACATTGACAGGTACTGTTGAAATCCATACAGACCAATGGGAACTGAAATATCAGAACCAAAAGATTGAGTTATAACTTCATTATCATTACCCTTCAAATTTTGATACAGACAAAAGTTATTTCTCTACGAATATATAATCATCAATATTGCAGAAGCATCAACTAATCCATGGCCATCCCATACAAAAATAAGTAGCTTTATCCAAGTTCAACAAAAGCATAATACGTTATTAATCAACAAGGCATTTTGATTTCTACTGATTTTGCCATTAACAACTAAATAAAACACGCCATGTTGCACACAAGAAACTATAAGCTTTTCAAGATCAACAGAACTATACAAACCAAACACTAAAAATGAGACCTTTTCATTGTAAAAATATGTCGGCTGCAAAATTAGCACTTCATGATTAGTTCATAACCACCAGAAAAAAAAGTAATTTCACCCTTTCAAATATTTAACATAATCAATATATAAAGCTCACCTAAACCAGGAGTATCTCTAAGCTCATACTTCATATTTGTATGCCTCGAAACGAGCGCATCATCATCCACCACCGTCCGTTGCAGGACATCCACGGCATCCCCCTCCTGGTTCCTCACCGGCCTCTGGCTCCCCTCCTCCGCTATAGCAGCCATTGCTGACTGCAGATTCTCTCTGTGTTTCTTGTCTCCATTTGAGTCCCTCCGCTTCTTCACTGGCTGCTTCTGCTCCTTCTCCCTCTCCTTATTCGCAGGAGGCTTCACACTGGCGGGCTCCCCATTGGATGACGGACCGAGCCTCGGGCGGCCCGCTTCAAGGTCAGGAGTCGTGTCAACTTCCCTGGACTTGGGTTGGGATATAATTTGACCAGAGTTACTGGCATTGGTCTCTCCCGAGAATTTGGGGCGGAATCCGGTGCGCTTGGCCCAGGTAGACGGTGGCATTGCAGCCGACTCGGGTGCGGGTGTCCACTGCCCGGGTCGGGTCGACCGCTTACTGGGGTCGGTGTTTGCCATTCTTAGGACTACTACTACACTACAAATGCAGAGCTGCAACAGTAGAATCAAACATATACATATACAAATATATGAAATATGTACAGATCTGAAGTGATTGTTAGGATTCAGAGTACAGGAGAGAATGAAGTATAGAAGCTTGAGTGTGTAAATTGTGAGAATGTGTGAGAGAGTAATGGAACTGTTCACAATGTGTGTGCGTGACAGGGAAAAGGGGTGGGGCAGGTGGGGTTGGGGTTAGACTGCGGCCGGTCTGTGGCGTGGAACGCTGAGTAGAAAACCGCGTTCGCGGTCTGTTTCTGTGGCGTCATTACGTATAGATTTTTATTTGGAGGGTCAAATTAGGAGTGGCCACACAACTTCATACTTAGAGCATATTTGACAACAATTAGAATTCAATTAAATTTAAAAATATGGTTGTTATTGGATTTCAACCATCTAATAAAAATCAACAATAACGACTAATTTTTCAATTTTAATCCTACTTTAATATCTACCAAACAGGCTCTTAGTGTTATTATGGTCATTCAACTTAATTTTATTTCATCATGACAATTCAACTTTATATTTAATGTCATCATGACACCTAATTTGATTTTATTTCATCAAAATCATTCAATTTCATATAACGTTTTATTATGGCCACTCAATTTCATATAACGTTTTACTATGACCATCCGATTTATTTTTACCATTTTTATTAATTTCAAAATGAGTAAAATGGTAACCTTTCATTCAACATATAAAAAAGTTACTTAGAAAAATAAATAAAATAAGAACTTATTTTAAAAAAAAAGTTACTTAGAAAAAACAAAATAAAATAAAAAATTATTTAAAAAACGTTTTTAAAATAAAACAAAAACTTATTTTTGAAAAAAAAAACAAAGTTACTTAGAAAAATAAGTAAAATTAAAAGTTATTTTTAAAAAATAAATATTCTTTTAAAAATAAAATAAAAAATATTTTAAAATAAATGCTTTAAGTTATTTCATTCTCATTCTTCTACTCATTTTCAACCACACTTTTTTCAATAAAATAATATTTTCCATCATATTAATAAATTTTCCCTTTTTTTAACCACACGTTTTCCATCAATCCACTACTTCAGAATATATTCTTTCAAAATAATGTGCCTCAAACACACTCATAATGCTATATATAATGCAAAGTTACCGTTTTACCCTTTTAAAATTAATAAAAATAATAAAAAAGAATTGAGTGACCATGAGGAAATGTTATATTAAATTGAATGGCCATGTGAAACGTTATATAAAATTAGATGGCATTGGTGAAATAAAATCAATTTGGGTGGTCGGTGACACTAAATATAAAGTTGAGTGCTCGTGATGAAACAAAATCAAATTGGGTGACCATGGCGACACCAAATATTAAGTTGGGTGGCCGCCAGTGAATTTAACCCTTATTTGGATGATTCAAGGTCCGTTCAACTAGCACGATCCCTTTTGTTTTCATTTTTTTCTTATTTTCAGAAAAAGAAAAAATTATTTCACAAATGTAGAGGAAAAAAACTAAGTCTACAACTTCTGCATCATTCATGCTCGAATAGATTTTCGAGCATTTTAAGAAACGAAAAGAGGTGAAATCGACATAAGTATTTTTTTTATTTTTTTTCTCTTTTTTCCCTGCTAAAGTGTCATTTCTGGAACAATTTATAATTTAGTCCCTGTTTGGCCCTATTATTTGATATTATAATTTTTAAATAATATTATTTAGGAATGCATGATTTGAAAAGAAGCAAAAGTTTTGAAATTGTGTATAATATTATTTTATTGGATAATATATAATTGATAAAAAAGAGAAAAAATAAATTATAATTTCAATGGAGTCAAACGAGGATATATGCATGCACGTAGGAATTAATTAATCCCCGATAGTTAATTAGCATCCATTTATGCCCCTGTTTGAGCCCATTTTGGTAAGAAAATGCATTTTGAAAAAATATTTTTTTAGAGAAAGTGTGACTAAAAAAATGATTTTTTTTTTTTTATTTACTTGTGAAATTATGGAAAATGTGTGGTTGAAAATAATTTTTTTAAAAAAATAGGAAACAAAAGAAAATTATTTTCAAATCAAACAAACATATAGTTGTTGCCATGGCCCAATTGACACGTGGAAAATGGATGGTTGGGTCCCCACATAGTGGACCTCAATTTGTTTCAGATCAATTGAAAAAGAGTGATAGCTGGACATGCCAGACCAGACCCCATAGAAGAAAGCAATGGCCTTTTTGGATTTAAGAATAACTACTTAAATTATATATATCGAGACAAAATATTGTTATCATCACCCGTTAATCATGCAAATTGGGTGTTTAGAAAATTACTTTACACGCTAAGTTTTCTAGTTCAAGTTCAGAATTGTTCGTTCGACCATAATAGAAAAAGTTTTGGACTATTTTACTTATGTCGTACATAAAGATAAATAATTATGTCAATTCTTCAATCTCGTAATCCACAAAGATCATTTTGGTTAGGCAATGTTCATGTTGTTTGATTGTCACCATTAAATTTATTTTTGTGAAATATAAAATGAAAAAAATAACGAATAATTATTTTATTTAGTAGTTTATTAACTTTTGAATAATTATATTTATAATAGTTGCATTTTCCATTTAATAAGGAGCAAAATATCAGGAGCCTGCCAGGCCACTCACACTGGTAGGCTCCACATGTTTAAAAAAAAAAAAAAAAAAAACTTCCCCTCTACAGTAAAGGGTCGGGCAGGCTCCTGACATAAAACCACCCCCACCCTCTGTANAAAAAAAAAAAAAAAAAACACCCTCCCTACAGTCAGGGGCCAGCAAGCCCGGCATAAAACCACCCCCACCCTCCTATACTTGTAGTAGCTCTCTAATAATTATGTGGTGAAGAAGAGGGATAGTGAGAAGAAATTGAAAGCCATGTCCGTTGGAAGCTGTTGCTTAGTTGTATTCATAAATCTTGATGCAACTTCTAGTCAATGCTTGAATATGACTGCTACTTAGAGGGAGTTTGACAATCATTTTTTGGAGAATAGAATTTTTGGAACGGTGAATGATGGAAGAATGTGTGGTGGAAAAGTTAAGAAAAATTTTAGATTTGTGTGTAATATTATTTTATTGGAAAAATAAGTGGTTGAAATGAAGAACGAGAAAAAAAATGAGAATGTGTGCCAAATAGGGGCTTAATTGCAATTTGCCATTGTTTGATTTTCATTTTTTTTTAATAATAGATTTTGTGGAAAGATATTTTTTAGAAAATAGGAAAAAAATTTAGATTTTTGTACAAATTTATTTTGATTAGGCCAGGAACTATGATTCGACACCTATCTTTTGCAATCGTGGGGTCTTGATTAATCTATGGCATAGGTTCTATATATTGGGATGATGTTTGGCGTAATTTGGTTCTAGTTGATGTGGGGGTAACATCATCCTTGTGTGACCCGAGTGCATTAAGGTTGCGTTACCACCTAATCGCAGACTCACTATCCTTTCAAATTGGGGCCGGCACAAACCTTCTAGCTTGGGTTCCTTTTGAGCATGGTATGGTGGTGAAAGGGGTGTGTGTGTATGTGTTTTTTTAATTGGATGTTAATGTTAAGTTGTAAAGTCTAATTATTGTCGATGTACGGAGATCATACGGGGATCGACCTTCTTCCTATCATTAAAAAAGAAGAAGAAGAAGGAGAAAGAAAGAGGTTAGAGAAAGTAGGTTGTGTGATTTATTTTATCATAAATTTCTTTTCATCATATTGAATTACTACAAGGACAAATAAGGATACAATCTTACATTGAGGTGAACCAACAAATTTTGCAAATAATTCAACAGGGTTTTAAAAAAAAAAATTGAGGCCAAAGTTGCTCTAGATGGGTTAGAACTTAAAATGATGCGACCCACGAATAAAATTAGGGATCACGTTTGGTAAGTTTCCTAATTCAATTTTCTTATTGTATTTTTCATTTTTTGAAGTTGTAATTTTTTTATTTTTTTTTCACTATAGTAATTCCGATAAAGCCAAGAGTACATGAAATTTTTTACGTAATATATACAGATGTTGATGTGGCAAAATGTGACTGGATTATTTTTTTCCTTTTTTCCCATCTTCCAATGATGTCTTGTCATGTGTTATCTGTAAGGATTTTCTGTCAAAAAATTCTGTACTTGTAGCATGATTCTAGTAATTTTTAGATTTTATCCTTGCACTAAGATTTTTGTCACGATAGGTTTTACATTTTCCAGTCGTCGCTCTAGAACTTGGTTGCATCGTATAACTAAGGTTATTATACTATGCCGAAAATATTCGTCTCAATTATTTATCCATATCTTTGGTGTTCTACGTTCGTCAATGAACAAGTTTTTGATACCTATAAAGTTGACCTCTAGTAGAAACAAAAGGTTATGTACTTAATTTGAACTTCCAAGCCTAGTGCTTTAAGGTTTCTTGATCAAATTACCATAGGATAACTTCATTTTAAAATTCTTTTAGCTTAATGGAATTTTCAGAAAATAATCAAAATATGTTCAAAAGCAGTTTATTAATTTCAGATGCCGCCAAACGGCCGTTAATTTGGTTTAATAAAATTGGTTCAATTCCTCACTTTCTGGCTTCTAACGGCATACATAGTAAATGCAAACCTTGCCAATTCAATGGGCTTCATTTTGTTTTAATGGGCCTTGATTTTGAGGAAATTACATGGGTCCA
>CAIGRR010075986.1:0-15004 GCA_903798365.1 Fraxinus sp. 1973-6204 | reverse complement strand
AATGAGAAAGAGAACGAGTTTTCAGCAATTCCAAAACAGACACTCAAAACAGAAAACACAAAATGAATTCAAAACTCAAAACACAAAACTGAAACACGAAGAGAACGGCATCTAATTTTCCCTTCTTCACGTTTTCCCAATTCCGCTTCAGGATTTCCTACAAATTAATCTCTTAAACAATCAAAAGAAGTTATTTTCCTGCGATTTTTACTACTTTCATCAAAATGGTGACAGAAACAAAGATTTTGTGGTCGCAAAGCGTTTTGGTTAAGTACTTTAGTGCCACATGCCCACAAAAATCGAAACCGAATTCTTCGACTTCTCATCGGCGGCGGTGGCGATTTCTCCGACTGATATTACTATTATGTCACCTAAATCTCAGATCTTTTGCGCCACTGATGCAGAGATTTCCATCGAAATCTATCGTTCTGAATCGGCATATACATTTACGATTTTTCATTTTTTTTTTTTTTTTAAATCTTGGTTCGTGATTGTTGTTAGTTACTAGTAATTGAGTTAAATGTTTTTAACGTGGGTTTGCAATTCTTTTTTAAACCCAGATTACTGATTTTGTATTTGTTGAAGAAATTAGGGTTTCTTGTTATGGGTTTTATTGATTTTTCCATTTTTCATTTTCCATTTTTTTTTTTTTGACAAAAACATGTTTAAAAAAATGAGGGAATTGCCACGCGTGTAGCAATTTTGACAAGTTGGCCTAAATCAATTGAGTTGGCGTGCCACGTCAGCTGCCACGTAGAAATTCCGTCCAATTTTTTAACTGTCGTTTGCTCAGTGACTGTTGGGATGACGAATTGTAAAGTTCAATGACAGTTGCGTTATTTTGAAAGTTGAGTGAGCCCCTTGCGTGCATGACTAAAAGTTCAGTGACTAAATAGACAATTCATTCTGCAATAAGTTATGACCTATAGATTTTGTGATTTATAATTGAAAAATAACACATGACCTATTAATTTGGTAATTTGTGATTAACAAATAAAGTACGATTTATAAAATTTGTGATCGAGAAATAATGCGTGACAAATTATTTGATAAATTGTGATCGATAAATAAGTTGTGACCTATAAAATTGTTGTTTGTGACTATGACGTTTGATGAGTGTAATTTCTATACTTACTCGAGACCTTAAATAATGACATTTTATAGTTCTTTGATTGACAATAGGTAGAACACTGCATATTTAGCCCCCATTTGACACCCATTAATTTTCCATTCTCATTCACATTCTCATTCTTATTTTTCATTTCAACCACACATTCTCCTAATAAAATAATATTACACACAAATCAAAAACTTTTCATCACTTTCCACCACACATTCTTACATCAATCACTATTCCAAAAATTCTTTTCTACTCAAAATGAGTTTCAAACAGGGGCTAGATCTCTATCCCCGATGCACCGAAAATAGAATCAAGTAGAAGAGCNATCACTATTCCAAAATTTCTCTACTCCTCAAAATGGGTTTCAAACAGGGGCTTAATACGCAAATGATAAAATCCTGTGAATTAATGCATATTTTTCATAAAAATTCAAACAATGAATATGATCGGATTGTGTTAAACATATGTTTAATATATATTGAAAAATAAAATTGAATTATCGATAGTCATTAACGCTAGAAAAATACTATTTTATGCGGGTCAAAAATTGGAAATAGCATTAATAGGGGGATTCATAAATCCGATACATTCCTCTCATATCTATAAAACACTTTGTGTTTGAGCTACATTATTTTGTAAGAATGTATTCTGCAATAGTAGATTGATGGAGAGTGTATGGTTGAAAAAAAAAAAAAAAAGTTATTGATTTGATGGAAAATATTATTTTATTGAAAAATGTGTGGTTGAAAATAAGTAGAAGAATGTTAATGAAAATTTTAATGTGTACCAAATAGGGGCTAATTGTTTTCTTAGTTAAGACTTGAGAGTTAGTGTAGAAAATCAAAATCAACTCTTTTGGGTTACGACATATTGAATTTGGTAATAAGTAGTACACTGATATTAAACATTATTTTTCGTGGGACGATAACTCAACTTACTTATTCTATTACTTGTCAACAATCTTGTACGCTTGCAGATTTCAACCAAACAATGTTATGCGATTGTATTTATTATTTAATACGTAACTGTGATCATAAACTGTATAATATTGCGACCTTAATATATTTAATTAATAATACATTTTTAATAATCTGTTTAACTATTAAAATTTAATTATCACCTACTTTTTGAAATTGTATTTTACAACTACCTTAGATTTGTATGGTTTCCCTTCAATATTTTTTTTTATTTTTATATTCAGAATGATTTCCTTATGAGGTCCATAATTTAAAATATTTTTTTAAATATGTATTAACAAATCATTCTTACTGACTTTTAATTTGTTGTTATATGTTTATTTGTTCCTCGAAAACAAAATTTGAAAGGTCTAGATTTCTTCAAAATAACCTAGCACCTTTTTTTTTTTTTCCCAACTATTATGTTTTAATATTCGATAAGGAAAATTTTTGTTTATGTCACACACACAAAAAAAAAAAAATCTTCATTTGTCAATTTATTAAATGAAAAGATCTGAAACTAAAATTTCAAATATGTTACCTCCTTACGTAACAAATCGTCGATATACCGAGCTTGCTCTTGAATTATCAAGTTTTCTCCAATTATTTTTACTTTTTGAGGTACTTTTCCGTCAACCCGAAGTTTCTGGTAATATAGAACTTCTAGACGACAGGGAAAAAATGTTCCAAGTCAAATAGCCCATGTACACACTCCAACGTTGAATAATATTTGAAATGTCGTTAAAATAATTCAACTTCAAATTCCTAGAACCTTTCACGCTTACCGTCCCCACCACCACCTCCGCCGCCGCCGCCCCTTCCTCCCTTATACCTTTTGTAAATTCATAGCTCAGCTCCAAGCTTACAACTTGTACAAATCCATTAATCTTTCTCTAAAATTATGTCAGTTTCTTGCGGAGTAGAGTNCCGCCGCCCCTTCCTGCCTTATACCTTATGTAAATTCATAGCTCAGCTCCAAGCTTACAAACTTGTACAAATCCATTAATCTTTCTCTAAAATTAGATGTCAGTTTCTTGCGGAGTAGAGTGGGCGGTGATATTAGGCTGCCTGCGTTGGGGGTGGAAGCGTTGCACCTACGTCGGCTCTGACGACAGTGCCAACTGGCCTATCGCCACGCGTGAGGAATTCGAGCCTATCCCACGAGTTTGTCGCATTATTCTATCGGTCTATGAACCGGACCTCCATCACCCTTTATACACCCCGCTCGGTGGCTACCGGCTCAACCCGAACTGGGCCATCAAGCGCGTTGACTACGAGCAAACTCTAGGCCATGCACCGCCTTACTTAATCTACATCGACCATGATAACAAAGAAATTGTACTAGCCATTAGGGGATTGAATTTAGTTAAAGATAGTGATTACAAATTGTTGCTGGATAATCGATTGGGGATGCAGATGTTTGATGGGGGATATGTTCATCATGGATTGTTGAAATCTTCTATATGGATTTTGAATAACGAGTCGGAATTTTTGAGGAGAATTTGGGAAGAGAATGGGAGAGAATATAAGATGGTTTTTGCAGGACATTCTTTGGGTGCAGGGGTTGCATCATTGCTGACTTTGATTGTGGTGAACCATACAGATATGTTAGGGGGGATTTCTCGGAATTTGGTGAGGTGCTACGCAGTGGCGCCTGCACGGTGTATGTCACTCAACTTGGCTGTTAAGTATGCTGATGTTATATACTCTGTCGTGCTGCAGGTGAGGTTTCCGGTTTTTTCTTCCTCTAATGTGATTGTTTGATAGTGCGTCGGAGGTGTCAAAATGTGCCGGTCGCACATCATCTTAAACTTGATTTTGTCTTGTCCAGGATGATTTCTTGCCGAGAACACCCACCCCATTGGAAGATATATTTGACTCCATCTTTTGGTTAGTTGTCATTTCTCTTTGCTAGACGAAACTACTTTGTTTTATATCAATGAGTGAATCTTTATCATCATTGTTTAAACCAGGCGTTAATGCTTTGGACAGTTTGCCCTGCCTATTATTTCTTGCCTGCTTGAGGGATACCTTCATATCTGTAGATAGAATGATCAAAGATCCAAGAAGACTGTATGCACCAGGTCGAATCTATCATGTTGTGGAAAGAAAATGTTGCAGGTAAAATCGAGTTCGCTTTCAATGTTTCCTTCAGAATATATCATGTTTTTTTCTGTTTGATCATCAGTTTTTTTTTTTAATCAACTATAGTGTTGGCAAATACTTCTCCTCAATGTTCGTGCTTGGTAATATTGAAATTCTCTGTTTGGTACTCAGATGTGGGAGGTATCCTCCAGAGGTCAGAACCGGTATCCCTGTAGATGGAAGATTCGAACACGTAGTCTTGTCGTGTAACGCTACATCAGATCATGCAATTATTTGGATAGAACGAGAGGCAGAAAAGGCCTTAGAAGTAAGTAGAAGACATATTATACCTTCAAATTCTCTCAAAAGAATACCTTTGAATGTATGTAATTATTTTCATGTAGAGACTAAAAGAGCAGAGTATGGAGACCGCAACGAACCCACCAAAGGTCCAGAAACTTACAAGGATGCAAACGCTCGAAAGAGAACACAGAGATGCGTTGGACAGAGCCATCAGTTTGAACATACCTCATGCTTCAACCACCGCTGAAGAAGAATCAACATTATCCTCGGAATCTTCAACTGATGAACATTTTCAGGATGACCCAAAAAATTCCTCAGTGGCTAAACGAATGCATTGTAAAAATGCTCAAATTAGTTGGAATGAATTAGTTGAGAAGCTTTTCAAGAGGAACGAGTCAAGAAAATTGCTATTGCAAACAGATGCATCTGTTACGGAGTAAACCCTCTTTCTGCTCTTTCTTTCCAAGGATTAGGTTTAAAGAATTATCTTCCTCCCTCTTCTTGGTTCTCTCTATTTGTTTGTTTATGTACATAAAAGATTAGTGCATCTTTAGTTGTGCATGAGTTGCTAGGCTAGGGTGTATGATATATTGTTTGTTCAACTGTAAGACGCGATAATGTAATAAAAGATTACTTTTCCAGCGTAACATACAACTCATTCATCATTTGCAGGTTAGCATCACGTAGAGAGAGTATTCGGAAAGGGGAGGTTGCCTCCTTTCATAATGAAAGGAAGAGTCGTAAAGCAATCGTTGGGGTGGAAAGAAAGATGACTAAATTACATAGAAAAGTACAAGATCAGAAGACTTCCTACAGAATTTTATAGGACGGAGCATTCACTGTCCAAAATCCAAATTCGAAATAAAATTCAGTTTTCGAGTCTTTCCAGATTAGATCCTAAGAACCCTTGGATTTTTCTAGAAATTCTGTCTTGCGTTCTCTTGTGCAAAGATCTATCAATGCAAGGTTTTAACTGTCAAAATTGCGACTTAGAACGAGTTTTGACACAACTGGTCTCCTGCAACTGTACGACCTTCCTAATTGTTATTTCAAAGTGCCAACTAGAAAGTAGAACGTGCTCTCCAAGATCCTGCATCCACCAAGTGGTAGGTAGGTGTGCGTGCATACATACAATTACGCACATATATATACACTGAACGTACAAAATACTAAAAGTGCATTTGGGGGCTCTGCAGAGGAATAGAAAAAATAGAAACACCCAGAAAACATAAAGCATCTGACTTCAGTTCTCTTCGTTTACATCACAAGAAAGTAGAAAGTAGAGCAACACAAAAGCACGTCAGCGTGTCCAATAAACATAAACCACTACAAGATTGCCATCTCAAACTTTGTACAGAGATAGTTCCAACTGCTTCGACTAGAGATGTCGAATCATGTTTGCATTGATTCAGCATGATAGTTCTCAAGCTCCTTATCAAGTTCACCGGACGATTTTTCAACAGTTTTCTTTCTCCAGCGAGCACTGCCTCTGCCACGTCCACGTCCCCCTCCTCGTCCACCTCCACGTCCATTCCTAAAACCACCACGGCTATTTTGGCTGCACAAAAAGAGATAGCAACGCATATTAACAATACTTGATTAACAGTATAGGTTAGGCAGCCAATAAATGGTTAAAAACACTAGTCATTGAAAGGAGTTTCATGTCAGTCAAAGGACTATATTTTATTCCAAACTCCGAGGTGATCACTGGACGCTTCGAGTCATTTTGGTCACTCAGCTAAAAACCATGTCAGATGCCAAGTCGGATAGTCTATTAGAAAAACCCACATATTTTACCTGAATAACCAAACTAAAACAAATCGTTAACTTGAATGACTACTTTAAAACAAAATGAAGTTCCTTCGCTGTAAGCTGAGTAGGGTTTTTAACTCGGCTGTCAGTTGCAAACACGCTACCGTCCTGAAGGAAGAAATTACAGCCAGCACCATAAATAAAACCCCTCAACCCAAAAACAAAACCGTCATGCTATTAGAACCCAAAGTTCCAACTTTTGAGACAGCTACTGCAAACCTTGCAACCAGAGCATGCTGGTTAAGGCATCTATAGTTCCATACAACTTGGACTCTTTAAGTCAGTATTATTCAGTTTCATGGGTAGATCAACAAGCGAAAGATCTACAGAATTTCGTACTTATCCCCAAGCTATCATTCAAATTGCAAGTTGGTTCCCAACCTATAAAAAGGAGTAAGTCCCCAATCTTCCAATAGAATTGCACCAGTCTTGAGGATAGAAATTTTCCAAATATCTACTAGAACACACTGACATGACCAACTTTATGAACATGGACACAGTTTAGAGTATTGACTTCATGATTTTTCCCATCATAATATTGATCGAGGAGGGACCAAATGGTAATTAACAGAGTTTTGGTTGTTGGGGATCATTGCCAAACTACATTGAAAGATTGGGGACCAACTTACTCCTTTAGGTTAGGGACCATGTCCCTTCCGTGAAAGTAAACTTTCGGACTCCGTCATGTTTCAAGGGAGACCAAGCTTCTGATTAATGATTATATTATGGTAGTTTTGTCCCTCTCCATAAAGCAGGATTGCTGAAGAGAGGACGACTTCATATAGAATTTACACTAGTAAATTTTCATATCTCAAAAGCATTAGCATTTCAACATATATTAACAAGACTAATATGTTCCATGCTTAAGAAGTGACCAAATGTAATTCTATGACAGTTCAGAAACCACCTCGACAGTTCAGAAACCACCTCAAAAGTGTAGATGTTAATGGACAGCTTACCCAGGATTACGATTAGCAGAACTAAAGCCGCCTCTAGAACGACCTGGTCCAGGCCTGCAAATTTGCTAGCTCCTCGTTAATTGACCAAATATAAGACAGCTTATGATGTAACTGGTGTTAATATTCAAATCAAAATTTAATCGAAAGATCTTCTAAATAATACTAGGATCAATTCCATCCAGAAATACAAAATGCAACTGCACATGGACCACTATAATTATTGTGCACAACACTCCTTAACTAAGCAAGACAGCATATTCCAGAACAATCAGCTGTTGCTACAAGAATGTTAACAAACACAAATAAAATTTAAATTATAACCACAGAAATTCCTATCTCAAAACAGATTGTTGTACAAAATAATAATCTCAAATCAACTGCCAAGCAAAAACGTGTCAACAAACAGAAGCATTACATAAATTCCTATCTCAGCAAGATTGTTATACAAACAAAATCTCAAATCAACATATCAGCTAAACAATGCTGGAAGCATTATGACACCACAGCGACAAAAACTGTCGGTGTGTGGTCAGGCATTTCACCCTCACGATCTGATTTCAGTTAACGGACATGGTGTAACACAAAGGTATACAATCAAGTAAAAATGGACTAAAAACATGACTATAAATACACGTACTACCAATACAGAATAATTACAGACATCTGATACAGTATGTAATTTTTTAGTACTTAAAATATTACAATTGCTTGTCATTTCATAACCACAGAACTAATCAGGAATACAATTTGTATTCAAAAATAATTTGGGTACCTTTTTTAGGATTTCATTGTACAACTTATTTATCATTATATGGGGTTTAAAGAGAGAAGCATTTCTTCCAGGGAGCAACTTAGTTTTCAACTTCAACTCTCTCTTGTTCAGATGAGATGACTAAGAAAAACTCATCTACTCAAGTTCTGTGGCATTATAATGCTGGTTTCCTCAGGCATATAACGCCTCTCGCAATATACAAAAGTTGGCCAACTAGAGTTGTTGACCCAATTCGAAAAGAATGTATGATTGAAAATTGCATGTAAAACCCTCCATCTATGTTTAGGTTGAGGCCAAAAGATCTCATCAATGCACAGATGGACTGGATAAAAATATCAAATCATCGTACCAAATGCATACTGATTTTAGCAAGTGTGAGACAAGAGATAAAAAGTTTTAAAATGTGTGACTTAAAAGTACGTTAATAATGTGACTATGTTGACAAATCTAGTTTAGATAATCAAGACTCGCAGTAAGCACCGCATCAAGAGAAAAAATGAGCAAAAAGAAGAAACCTAGGAAGTACTAACATAAATTAATTGTAAGGTAATATAGTCACATACATCATAACAACTGTTCTCTTTTTCCCATTTGCTCCGCCAACTACATTCACGCGAGCTGAGACAGGTACCTCCGCATTAGTACCAACCATATCGATCTTCATAGGCTTCCCATCCAGTTGGACATTATTGTATCTCTTAAGAGCTTGGAATGCGTCACTTCTCCTAGCAAAAACCACTTCAGCCAAACCCTGCTTAACAATAGATTTATTAACTCCGGCAGAAATCTTTAAGTACAATAATAATCTAATACAAGCAACAAGGAGCATAAAATGTTGAACAATAGATTTGTTATGGAACAATGTAACAACTCAATAAGAATATTGTCAAGCAAGATAAAATTCAAAATTAGATGCAGAAGACAAGATACACAAGATTAAGAAAACAGGTGACATAAATGCCGAATTGGGAAAAAAAGCTGATAGGCAACGCAGCACGTTAACCTGAAACACCCTCATCAAAGCCATTGCACTTGCACAACTAAGGGATATGTTTTCTCATGAAACAAATACAGTGCCAGTCAAGAGGCTCTAGAAGATAACACAGTTACAAGCATTAACAAGATCCATAACCATGAATTCAAAATTCAAGGGAGACCTGCTTTAGAAATGGCCACCTAAATTAGTCATAACATCCACAGTTTAATCAAATTGACAAAAGCAGTTCCACTACAATACAATGTACAAAAAGTCGAGAGAGCATGTACAAATTACAAAAATAATACATTAAGCCTGACACTTACACTTGGACGTCCAGTCTTGTCATAGTGAATTGCATATCTTATCAACTCTCCAAGCTCCGAAAATAATTCCTGTGACGCAAGTCCATTTTCAACAAATCTTCAAAAGAAACCCATTGGAAGGATGAATGAAATGTCAAGAAGCATGGTTCAGCTAGTACCCTTATATCTTCATTTGTTACTCCAACGTCCAAGTTGGAGACATATAACTTCGTACCATTTGCTAATCCTGACAACCCAGCAGCTCTAAGGCTATCTTCAAACAGACCATTCTGCCATGGCAAATTCTTGGTTCTGCGGAACGACTGGTGCACGCAAACCAGAAATATACCGTGATTGGGAAAGTAAATGTCAGCATATGACCAAGAAAATAATATATTACCATTCCTCAAGATAAATCAGATATCAGCAAAATTCCACGAAGAAGTCACATTGAGATGCTCAAACAAGATAATCTAATTCCACGGAAAATTTTGAGGTATGTAAAATTAGAGTGATGGGTAGCTAGCTGATTCAACCGTCTGCATGTCAGCAAGTGCTACGAAAAAGGCGAGAGCTCCAGTTCTAAATTTCAGCGAAAGAAGGCACCTTTGCAAAAAGTTCATAAACTGATACTGAAATCTAGCCCCCAAAAGAAGTCCATCATTTCTCAATGGTATCCATAATTAAAAAAAATTCCGCAAGCAGCACTAGCACGTGTTTCCATCACGAACTCCCCCTCTAAACGATCAATAATGGAAGCTAAATAATTTTAAAGATGGCTTAGAAAATTCAAGCCTTCAGCAGTTAGCAGATGTTAAAATGGTGAAAGCTCTCAAGTTTTCGACTAATGAAGCTCCTCAACATAAGGTGCAAAGTTGAATGTCTTAATGGGCCACCGATGATCTCTACTTTTGTCAAAAGAATCCATAGTAAAGCCGTCGAACAAAAACCCACACAGGATAAAAGCACATGTATCCATCATGAACTTCCCATCTAAACAATCAATAATGGCAGCTAAATAATGTTTATAGATGGCTTAGAAAATTCAAGCCTTAAGTGGTTAGCAGATGTTAAAATGGTGAAAGCTCTCAAGTTTTCAACTAAAGCAGCCCCTAACAAAAGATGCAAAGTAGCAAAGTGTCTTAATGGGCCACCAATGATCTTCTACTTTTGTCATAAGAATCCACAGCAAAGCCCTGAACAAAAAACCACATGAACAAAACTGCGAAGAGCACAGGATAAAAGCACTAAGATTAAACAGCTTTTTTCCAGGCTGCAGAAATATAAGCTTCTCCTCGGACCAAATAGTATCACACAATCTCTCATATTTGAGTTTCTAAAGGAAAATTACAGATCCTTCATTTGAGTCACTAGCGATAGCAGGCTGTCTATGAAAAGCATAAGATTTCAATGTTTTGAGCTTGCCTTGGCAATAGTGTAAGCTGATGATCGAGCATTTATACCAAGTGGACCTCTGCCAGCAGCTTCAGTTGTCCTTCCACCTCTAAAAGACCCTCCTGAGCCTCTACCACGTCGAGGCCTGCCTCGTCCTCTGCCTCTATCACTATTGCGCCTGCTCTTTATCACATCATCAAGAGACATATCTAGAGAAGCCATTACTTAAGAAAACCAGAAAAACCTCCGCTAAACAAAGCAAATCTGCAAGAGAAAATGATCAATTGCATATCTCATGAGTACCAGTGTCAAACAGGCGGAGCAGCTTATATATAAAAGGAATAACTTTTTAGAGCAAACTAAAAGATCAAGATCAAAATGTTGCAAAACAATTGACAATTATTTAGGGATAATAGAAATAAATTCAAAATCAGCTAAATAATCAAAAAATGGCTAATTATTGTTGAAGAAAACTAATACATTTTTTATTATCTGAAGAAACAAATCAAATCTTAAGAGAATATGATGTGATGAATGAGTTTCAGGTAGATCCTAACTTAGCAAAGCCTAAATAAATTACTACTGGGATAAATTAATATGATGTAGATCCAAACTTGGCAATGCCTTGATAATGGAAAACAATTAATTTTATTGGCTTCATTATTTTAAAAAAGTTATGGATGTCCGTTAAGATCCAATCTGCACAGATATGACCAAATTGTAGGGCTAGAAAATTGTCAGCCAACCAGATCAATCAACATCAAGATAAAATATTTCAGACACGCAGGTACAGAAAAAATATATTTACTTTTCAAAAATAGAGATGATAAAACAGATATATAAAAATTTCTAGCCAAACACACGCATAAGATGCTATTCAAAAGCAAACATGAAACTAATAGATCCGACATTCCACAAAATTGAGCCAAAATATTAAAACAAAACAGCATAGTATATCACCATCGAAAAAAAAAAAAAATCAATTCACAGGATTTTCAAAGAAAAGTTCGGTGAATTTTTTTTTAAAAAAAATAACTTTATGATCGAAATTCAAATTAACATTTCTAACAAACATGTGGATATTATACAGAACAAAATTAGCAACACAAAAAAAAATAAAAAAATAAAAAATCTGTACGGGTAAATCAGCTACCTGGATCAAATCTGAAATGTTCCACGACCAAATTTTCTACAGAATAAAGATGAAGGATGAGATCTGAAAGAGATGAGAAAATTATTAATGTTGATTGATTGCACAAAGGAAGGCTTCGGAAAACCTAGGGTTAGAAGAAAGAGAGGTTTCCGAGAGCATTGACTTGACTTTTAGAGAGAGGAGACATGTTAGTGCCTTTTATTCACTAGACTAGAGATGCTGCATAAGAGTGCAGATCAAGGTTTACACACGTTAGATGGATGGAGGGAGGCTCGCTTACATAAATTTGGGTGTACACGGAGTGTGAAAATATCATTTTCCTTTATTCATTTGGTTTGCTGTGTTCATGCGTGTGTAAAGGAGAGGCTCTGATTGGTTATTGGACTCTTTACTTTTGTGATTGGGGTCACCAGCGCCGACAAGCTCGCAAGCAAGAGGTCGGCCGACCCCAATTCCATTTAGATTTATTTATTTATTTATTTGCTATATACAGTATAGTATAACAATTTTTTCAATGACACCGTCCCTACACGGTAATCTCCTTCTAGACTTGTACTCATGAATTTCCTATTTGATCGAATCGTGTTTTATATATGTACTTCCACCCTATATCATTTTGAATCGAGTATTGCTGTTACTCCTGAAAAATTCGTACCACGCGGCAAGGAGTGAGTTCCTTATTCATTGCCAGTCCGGACGAACCGGTGCGGCACGACAGGACGACTCCCAACCTGAAGGAAACCCGTCCGAACCTCCAGGGTAAAGAAAGTACCACATATCCGAACCCATCAGTCTGGGAAGCGCATGATTAGACAGCGTGATCTGACTACTCACGTCAGCGCCGCCTTCCGTCCCTCTACACGGTCACATCGCAGGCCTAAAATAAAGATATGAAGATCCAAGCATTTATGTTCTGATTGATAGGTGACTGATGCAAGATATTTAGATTAGGTTATGGTAAGACACGTATCACTTCATCCTATGACCCTTATTAATTGTACGCTACTATATAAAGGAATGTAAGTCATTGTTGAAGGTTAATGAAAATTTAGATATCCATACTTCGAATTCTCCCCTCCCGTATTAAAAGAGGCTCGCCACAGCCGACCCCTTTTCTTTTTTTTTTTTATAAAACCCAAAAAGATCAGAGCAAAGAAAACTCCTGAAACTACTTCTAGCTGTTGGACCATTTTTTGGGGTCAACAATTGCTATAATTACTTGAAAGTATAATTGTAGTGAAAAGAGATGGTGAATGGCTGAAGAGGAAGAGATGAAGCTGGAGAAGAGCCAAAGCTTACGGTACATATATCTTAGAAGCATACACGTTCGTTACTCCACCCTTACAAGTCATTCCCGGTACACTAACAAACTAGGACGGATGCAGGTTGGAGAGGGGGTCAACTCGGTCAAAAATATTTGAGAGAAATCAGTAGCTTACTTTGTAGAGTGAAAAAAATATATTTACGATTAAAAAAAGTACAATCATATCAATTCTAAAGTTTTGTAAAGCATACCAAACGTGTTTTCATTGTATACCGCAAACTACTAGTCCCTTATTTTCCCATGCTGCTTAACAAGTTTGTAAATTGCAGACAGCTAGAGAATCATATAGCAAAAAACTAATCGAGTACAATGTTGAAAAGTTCTTCAAATAAAATTAATAGTTTGATGGCTCAAATATGAATTTGGAAGGAATTCAGGGACCAACAACAAATAATGAGAATTGCATGTTTGAATTGCAACGAAAAAAATTGAAGGTGTTCGAGTTCATTTTCTTAGTTTTCACTTTTGACTTTATGCAAACCCACTGAATGATTGTCATACCTATGACCTGTTTGGTATAGATTTTAATCCAATTAAAATTAAAAATATAGCCGTTATTGGCTCTCACTCGTCTAATAAAAGTCAACAATTACGGCTAGTTTTTCAATTTTAATCCGATTTTAATCTGCCCCGAACACGTCCCTACTATCTAAGTAAACACGAAAGCAATCTTAAATCGAGAAAGGACAAATACCATTTTTAGGAAAACGTATTATGTACGTTTTAAGCCTCCATTTCAGATATTAGTTTGAGTTTTTCCGATTCGTGTTTCGGTATTAATTCTCCAATTTGATAGTCGAGTTTCCATCTCCAACTCTCTCAAAATCTTACAACATACAAGTATTCCTAAAATTCTAGCTATGTAATATTGAAGACCAGATTTCAAAGATATTGATTGCTAACATTTCTTGCTCAAGGAGATAGCCAATGGACTTGAACAAAAACTATATAGAGTCAGAAAAACAAAGTTTGCGTCACTAAAAATTACGTACGAATTTGAGACAAAAGCATTTTGGGTACATGACTACCCTAAAATCGTTATTCTTCACTCTCTGTAAATCCACAAGTCGTAGAGTACACATTGGAGATGATAGCTCAGTCCGTTTCATTCAAAATTGGAACAATAAATGACTTCATGTGTGCTAGATACACTATCGCCCACTTGTTCAAGGAAAAGAAGAAACAAAGTGAACTTACTTACAAAAGAATCAAGTAAAATACAAGCAAAACAAACCAAACACATTTTTTTAGGTACCAGAACTGAAAAGATTTTATAAATAAAGCAACTCTTGGCGAAGATACACTAATGAAACTGAACAAGTCCATATTCTCCATAACAATTTATATTCCTTCTCGAGTATTTACATTTTTCAAACACACCCAAACTCAAGGATTGCACATGCTACATGATTTAATGTATCAATCAATGTGCCCCAAAAAGTTATAAAATCCAGGATAGAGTACGGATTTTCGAAGGTGAAAGTTACAACAAAGATAACAACATCTAAGTCAGAGAAACTTCTTGGTTCACTCCAAAAGAAAGGATTCAATTCATAACGGTGTTTCCAACAGTAACCAGATCAAATATTTTTGAAAGGCATAAATATAAAGTTTAGTAAGATTAATTGTAGGGCTGGCCGTGGGTCGATTCGGTTCAGTTCGATTCGGGTATGTTCGGTTCTAAAATTTTTGGGTATTTAATAAATGGAACCATCGGGTCCAAATATAATTATGGGACCGTTCGGGTTCGGTTCCGTACCATAATTAATTTTTTTAATATTTACAGCAACACTACATGAATATAACTAATGACATTTCATTCGTAACTTTTACATATTAACGTA
>CAIGRR010075942.1:0-12488 GCA_903798365.1 Fraxinus sp. 1973-6204 | reverse complement strand
GGTATTTTTGTAAGTACCCATTTTTGTTTGGTTGGATTATTTCAAATTCTTTTTTCCATTTTGAGAGCCGAGGTTGATGGCCTGCTCATCTGGACGCGGGCCGGGAGAGTATAGGGCCGTTCACAGGCTTTTCCGGGTCTACCCTTCCCATTATGACCCAACTGAGAGCCCAACTGGTTGGACTACAGCCGACTCAAGGCGCCAATTTACCATTTTGCTCTTTCCCCACACACCAATTTGAGTCCTCAAATCCTTAAAATTCGGAATGAAAAGACACATTTGTTGAAGATAGATACAGATCCATATTCAGTTATTCATACGTACATTCACCCCAACAATAACAAGGTACTACGAGGTTTCAGGTAGCCTGCAAAGCATCACTCTTCGCAGGTACTATTATAGATGAATCATCAACACTGAACTTTCGGTTCTTTATTTTTCTTTCAATTGATTCTTGAATGCGTAAATTAGTGATTAATTTGCTATTATACCCAGTAATTAGCTGTGTTGGAATATTGGCAATGTCAAGGAGGCCAATAAATCCGTCTCGAAGAATATCAGAGAGTGGGACAGCTCCATTTTCATCTTCCCTTTATTCGAGATCCCGCTCTCCCCCTTATTTATCATTAGGTCTCATCATTCTGGTATGTTTCTCGTTTTCTACACATTTGATATCGTTGAAGCACTTAATCGAAAAGCATAAGCTGATTTAAATATTATCCTTGTCACACCCTTTAGACGTATGGAGGATTCATTTTTTCCGCCAGAGTGTAACTTATGCACACTTTATTTAAGTGGGTGGCTGCGATGCTTGAACCCAGGACTCTTGTCTGAAAAATGGTCTAAAAAGCTTAAGATCTTAGAAACATGGATATAATATAATATTGCTTCGGCAGCTATAATGAGATTTTAATAGACTGAGTGACATTACCCTTTTATTCGGAAATCTTGATGGAGTTTATGTGAAAGTATTCGGCTTAAGAAGAATGAACAAGTTCTAATTATATACTTTATTCGAAACTTTTCAGGGAGCATTCCTGCTTTTAGTCTATTTATATGGAGGCCAAGGTTAGTCTTCATTTCTACTTTTGACACATGAATTATACTATTAATTTGCTCAATAGTGAAACTTTAAATAGAATGATTCCTTTAGTCTGTATTAACTGTTATTGTTATACCCTAAAGGATTAGAAGTATAGTTTGCACTACTTTCAATTGATTAAGTCAGAACAATTAATATCTAATGCAACTTTGCATTCAAATTCTTTTCTCTCTGGGTTGCTTCCATAATTATCTGCATTTCCAGTAATTCTTCTCCACTTGATGATAATTAATATATAAGCTCTATAACCTTATCAAAGAAGCTACAAAAATTAAATAGCGTGACATTAGTTCTGGCCAATGACTTTTCGATCTAAGGTTCAATACAAATCAGAACTATTTAGGAAAGAACTAGAACTATTTCAAATACTACTAAAAATTGACAATATATAAATCTTCATTTATGATTTGGAGAAGTAATAACTTTTATTTATTAGCCGTACTGCTGATGGAAGATTAGTCTACCAGAGTAAAATAAATAATTGAAGATGGCTAAACATTGCCAAAAAGAAACATAATTTGTAATAATATTAAGGTGAATGATTGCATTGGATTAATCAATGAAAAGATGGGCAGTTGAAAAAGCAGGTAAAAACTTATGATGTCTCATATGAATGCCACTGGAACCCAATCAAGAGTATCACAAAAATATTGAACATTATCTTCATATCCAATTGAACTAAGTATGTATGATTAAGGCCTTAAAAGTACTCATCTACTGAGATGAAAATGTACAAGACGAGGAGCAGAAATGCACAGACCATGTTGGGATCTAAATTTGACTAATGCAAAGAGAACTTCACTTGTAGTTGCTAGATATCGTGAATAATACTTTTTGAAAAGATTTCAGTCTGGGAAGGGGAGTGGGTGGAAGGGAAGAGGGTGAAGAAGAGAGGGAATGTGGAAGAGAACAACAGAGGCAGTGGTAAGAGAGTGGTGGATGGGGTAGGTAGCGTAGGGTAGGGACAAGAAGGTTAGAAAAATTTGAATGGAAGAAAAAAATTCTTCCTAAACGAGGGTTGGTGCGGAAGCGTTTATGAAATNATCACATCAATAACTTTTCCTTATTTTTCAACCACACATTTTCCATCAATTTACTATTCCAAAATATATTTTTCCAAAGTAATGTGGCTCAAAACACACCCATAGGGATTGTGTTGAATAATCTTGCTTTGTATTGATATACGATTGATTGTGTTGAAAAATGTACAATGCCTCTCTATTTGTAGTCAAAATTATTCTCTAATCCTATTGATACAAGGAAACCAAAATAAGGAAACTAAATTCTAAAAGGAAATAAATTAATCCTAATCTAAACAAGACTTAAAAATAAAACATATTACAACTAGAAAAGATGATTAAAAAAAGACAAATTCTTAGATAAAGTGAAACTATTAATTGTAGTGTGATGTACTACATCAATCCCCTCCACCTGAATAAAACTTGTCCTCGAGTTTTCTTGAAGAAAAAATCAATCAATCATGAGGAAAATACTCAAAAATTTCTGCAAATACCGATATTGAAAAAATGACAATTTCTTGTTGTGTTCGATAAACGCTATTATATTCTTCAGTTGCATTATTCAAAGTCAATTTTTTTCCTATCATGCTTGTTATATTTTCTTCACGAATAATTTGCAAATGACATTCCTCATAAACGAAGCATGATTTGATTTCTCATCATTGAGCTCGCTCTCGATAGAGGCCACTTGTGCTATTTTCAATTATTCGTACTTCTCACATTTTGCTGTAATGTTTAGTGATGCTTTCTTCAACACAAAAGAATTGGTACGCTGACTCAAATCCCCATCGTCCATGTTTTCCTTATTTTTATGCAATTCTTTGACACTAAAGCTATAGAAAAGGTCAACACAGTTTTTATCCTCAATTTGGCAATCTTCACCTTGACTCCTTGGGATTGCAAAATTTAATTTCTTCTTTTCCTATTGGACACTTCTGATCTTCAACTTGTTCATCCTTGGGGTACGGCTCGATCTTGAAGTTTTCAATTGTAGTTTCCATATACAAGGAATCAACATGTCTCGGATTTTCAGCTTGCACATGCTTTACTTTTTCTGTTTTAGCATCATGGTTGGTAACATCTTGATTATCTTGAATTACTTCTTTTTTAGCCTCATAATTTGCTTTATAAGCCTATTCTCTTTGTCATTCATATGATCATCACATGACACCAAGACAATCTTTTTATCGTACCACCTAAACACATATTATCTCGACCTATGTAAGTGACATCTACATCATAGTACAATGGTTGTCCCCAAAGTATATGACAATTGTCCATCTCTACCACGTTACATATAATCTCATCTTTGTAGTACTTTCTAAGAGAAGTGAAATTTTGCATACCTCCATATTTTGAATTTCCTGCCCGTGTGAAGCTAGATAGTAAGATGAGTATTTTTCAGTTTTCAAAGTTAAAGCTTTTACTAATATTTTGGACACCAAGTTCTGACTATTCTTATGATTTATTATCACTTTGCGTACTTTGTTGTTGATGGTGCATCATGTTTTAAAAATTTTGTCGCGCTTCAAGTTGGACTCTCTTATATTTTCTCGATAGACTTCCGTAGAATCCTTGATAACTTTTGTGCATTCAAATTTAGCTAGGACTTGGAAGAAACTCTCTAGCTTCCTGTTGTCGTGTTCTATGCTTGTTGAAACAATCAATATTCAAAGCAGTTAAGGTCTGCAAATTCTTGTTACCTCGCTTCTCCAAGGGCTCGCGATTCCTTTCAAAACTCAACGCAGTCAACATCTGCGTGATGTTGTGAAGGGTTTCATTGATCCCCTCTATTCGTTCTAGTTTCTCGAGCCATCGTTCGTCGTCGGCGGTTCGACTGCCACTAGTACCTTCGTTGGCCATCGGAATAAGTTAAGTTCCTTGCTCTGATTTTGGTGCGGAAGCGTTTATGAAATTCTTGTAATAAGAATTATGTAATAAATAAGAATGATATTCGAACAATCATGTCTTGTATTTATTGAATAATAATTGATTGTTGTTGAAAAGTGTACAAAGTTTTTTTATTTAAATGTAAAACTATACAATAATCCTATTAATATAAAGAAACTAAATTTTAAAAGGAAATAAAATAAATTCCTAATCNGAATAATCTTGCTTTGTATTGATATATGATTGATTGTCCTGAAAAGTGTACAATAACCCTATATTTATAGCAAAATTATTCCCTAATCCTATTAATAAAAGGAACCAAAATAAGGAAACTAAATTCTAAAAGGAAATAAATTAATCCTAATCTAAACACGATTTAAGAATAAACCTATTAGAACTAGAAAATGAAATTAGAAAATATAATTTAAAAAAGACAAACTCCTAGATAAAGTGAAACTATTAATTATAGTTGTGATGTACTACATCAAGGGCACACTAGACATTTGATGTCTGAAACAGGCACTGTTTTTCACTTTGACAGCGAAAGGGGCTTTTAGAGAAATCTCCATGTTTCACTAGATTTAATATATAAAAGATCCTAGACGAATCACTTGGATGCAGAATTATGTCCACCTTTCTGGTTACATATTTGCTTAGTAAAATAGTATATTTTTATTCTCAAGCGACAAATGTGATATTTACTTTTGCTCTGACTAGTGTGATATATTTGTCTTATAGGTAGTTATGCCCTAAACAAGGGAGCTGTCAGTCGGGTTGAAGGTAATTTTGCTTGGTTTCTTTTGATGTATATACTATGTTTTTTATATTGGGTGGCCTTATGACAAGAAGATAATTATAACTTGAATTTAGTTGTTGTGCCAGCACATTCTTTAGATCACTTGGGGTAATTGATTATGACAAGTTTGTTGATTGTGGACATATTATAATCTAAAGTAGCTATTATTTGGCCGATTCTGATAAGTGTTGGAATCAAAGCGAAGATATCAGTCATCTTAATTCTTTCATATCCACAAATAATTGGTGCAGGCTAATAGAACTTTATATAACTGAAATTGCCTTCATCGAATATGATCGCTGCTCTTAGTTCTGAGACAGGTTTGTGATCATGCTGGTTGAAATGTTTTTACTTCCTTTTGGCTTCCTGTTATATACTCATACTCTCATTAGATATGTTGAAGAGGTTCTTAGACAGCTGATTGCAAATCAGTGTGATTTTGAAAGGGCAGATTTTGGCAGTAGGAAAATAGTGCACTCAGTAAATAAGCAGTTTATTGTTTTTGTATTAATCATCATAGTTGATTGTTATTTTCCATTGTCTTCCATGAATATATTTTGTTGGCTTCAGTGATCTTTAGGCTTATGACTTGGTTTACATTGACTGCACAAAATAGTATAGAATAAATTAGTTGAGGAGAGACTAACATCGAACATCGATGTGGTAGTCTGTAGTCATTTTGCAGTATTATTTTGTATTTGAAATTCGTGAGTTGGCTTTTTTATCATGCTAAACTTGAGGTCTGCTAGCGCCCTCACTCCCCACCAACGCTAACATCCAGAAAAAAGAAAAATTTGCATTAGAATTGCTGGAGCTCGTCCACATAGATGATGCAGTGCTTTCTATGCTTGTGCACAATTTGCTAAAGGAGAATTCTTTAACATCGTGTATCAATTATCTTCACTTTCCCCTCTGTTTAACCAATATTCTAGAAACCTGCCAGTCCGGTTCAACCAGAAAACCAGGAAGCTGACTGAAAACTGGTCTGTTTGCATGGTATGAACCGGAGATAGGAAAACCGGTAGAGTAACTGTTGCTAGCTAGTTTAACTGGAAACCTGGTGAACCGGACATGGTTTGTGCAGTTCCATGTTTCAAAAGTAACCTTTCAAAAAAATGTTAAAAGTAAAAACAAAAATCTCAAAAAGAAATTCTTGAAGGAGTTCAACACACCAAATATCTCAAATAAACAATTTTATTCATTCTACAAGATGATATTTTCATACATACATACAGAAATTAAAATGAAATTGAGGTGATTAAATGTGAAGAAGAGGAAGAATTTGGGGATCACAGACATCTGTGAGATTTTATCTAGGTTGAGACCGTTAGGTTGTGGGATTTTAATTGAATTGAAATTTAGAGATGAATGATAGAGTGAGAAAGTTACCTGCGTGTATGGATTTTTCATGAGAGAGAAGATGGAAGGTAGAAAGACAAAAGGTACGTGCATGGATGGGTTATTTTAGGGAACGTTTTCACTACTATTAAAAGATGTAATACAATAATTGAGAGAGTGAGAATTTTCAACGTAGTAATTTTTTAATTGTTATTGAAATAAAAGCATGTTTGGAAATTGTTTATAAAGGATTTAAATTATAAATAGATAAAAATGAGTTGTAGATAAGTAGATAGTACTTGTAGGTCCCTCGAAATATGTAGATAAAAAATGGCTTCATTGTTTATACACAATTTATTTATATGAACCAAACATAGGCTAAGTGACGTAAAAAATTATTTTTCTTAATTTTTTTATACTTTTATATATATATATTTTATTTAATCATTTACTTTAATTTTTGCTTGAACCTGGTTGAACGTTTTGACCCTCGATCCTCTATATTTTCCAATTTAATGTCCAGGGCAAGTTGACTAATTGGTACTAGGATTTGACTGAAGTCTCATATAAGATAGATGCCTTGGGTTTGCATTTTATGAGACGTGATAGAAATCCGTAAGGAGTAAAATAGGTATAGACCCTCCCAAAACGGACAATATGTATTGAGTTAAGATTTTGTCGTTACAAAAAGCAAACACCGTGTTTAGTAGAACTTATTGAAGTTAAATGGATATAAACGGTTTCATGTGGCATATCATAACCTATAAGCAATAGCTTAATACACTGAAATACCTCACCATCCAAGTACAAAACAGCCCTTTCGACACGAGAGGCTCAAGAAAGAATCTCTTTGAGATTTGGTTAATTTGGTCCAGCTAGCCTAAGTTGTCCATACAACACAATGCTGATCTGTGGTTTCTAATGAAAGTCGATGTGGGGTGGTGACACTACTAGCAAACACTGTCAACAGAAAACAATAGGGATTATTTTTAATAATGTAAACATACAGGGCAAAGGTATCAATCACTCCAAAGACAGCAATTATCCTGAACAAAGCAGTTGATCAGCATGGATCAGGTTTGAAACCAAATGCCTTGAGCTTGCTTATGGTATTGGGAAAACCTAATATTTTGTCATATCTCATTATCTCAATAAAATAAAACATAGTCGATTCTTATCCATCAATGAGATTTAGATTGTATACTAGGATATACCTGTGATAAAGGTTTAATGAAAATGTCTGTCGTGGCAAAGGTCATGCAACTATTATAACTTGTAAGTTATATTGCTGCTTGCATTTCTCAACATTTGTAATTAGTGTATCACAAACAAACTGATAAAAGTCATTGATGGGCATGTTGCCGTTTAATTAATTGTTCTTCACTTGTATTACATACACAGGTGACTTTTCATGTACTTTAGATGTTCAACGTGCTATTCCAATTTTAAGAAAAGCATATGGTGACAGTATGCATAAGGTGTTGCATGTTGGTCCAGACACTTGTTCTGTGGTTTCCCAGCTGTCAAAAGAGGAGGACACTGAAGCTTGGGGAGTGGAACCATATGATATAGAGGATGCTGATGTTACATGCAAGAGTTTGGTGCACAAAGGCATTGTTCGTGTGGTTGATATCAAGTTTCCTCTTCCCTACAGGCCGAAATCATTTTCTCTAGTTATCGCTTCAGATGCATTGGATTACTTGTCTCCAAAATATCTCAACAAGACCCTTCCTGAGTTGGCAAGGGTATCGGCTGATGGACTAGTCATTTTCACAGGTAAGAAAAGTTATCAACATTTAATGTTACTTGTTAGTGAATTCCCTTGTATGTTTTTAAATGGTATACTTCTTACATGTCAATTATCATGTACTTATTTTGTTCCTTAATTATTTTTTGCTTCATATGTTCTAGACCTGCAAACCCTAGTTTCCTCTAATTTTTCTCCAATGGAAGTCCACCTCTGACTTAATTTCTGATATAGTACTCATGCTATCATATTTTTTCAAGTTATTTGATCCTCTCCTTTCAAGAAGATAATAAATAAATTTGAGGTGGAAAATGATTTTAGAATTTGTGCTCATCTGTGAAGTAAGTCTGTCAAACCTTGAGAATTCTTGTATATGTAAAAAGAACAAGCATCTGAAGAACTCTTGTTAAAGATTGAAAAGGACCACATCAAGAATATTATCAATTCAAAATGCATCCCTTTTTCGTGCAAACTAATCATAATGGGCTATTATTTGGTTAATTAATTATGCAGAAAAGAAACCAAACTGATAACATCCCCTTTATGGTTCCAGTTTTAGATAGTACCCTATATGCATTCACAAGTTTAAATGGAATGTGATGATTTATGAAAAATAATTGAACCCCTACGTGAGTGCCATATAAGTTAGGGATCTAAGTCTTGCTTTAACCTCTACTACTACATCAACTTGCAAAACGAAGCTCTGGATTATCTCTGACATTGTAGCATGGATAGGTACTTGTGCTTATGTTTGCACAAAATCCAAGTACTACTAAGAAGTATTATTGTTCTAGGAGCATTGGCAAAGAGTCTTAATCAAACTTGGCATTTTTCAGAAGTACGTGTGATAAATTTACACTTAGGTTTTACCTTTATGTAGGAG
Organism: Fraxinus sp. 1973-6204; assembly: GCA_903798365.1. Taxonomy (NCBI): domain Eukaryota; kingdom Viridiplantae; phylum Streptophyta; class Magnoliopsida; order Lamiales; family Oleaceae; genus Fraxinus; species Fraxinus sp. 1973-6204. The sequence continues at coordinate 3,713 of CAIGRR010075942.1, read as the reverse complement.
AAAAAAATATTGAAAATTATAAATCCTAATTCTATTCCACTGAGAGCAATCAATTTGAAGAAAGAAAAATAAACACTTACGAACACGCAAAATTTATAGAGGTTGCCTCAATGTAAGACTATGTCCTCTATAACGACCCGACCTCTATACTCGAGCCATTATATCTTATGTACTGTCCGTTTAGGTGGGCCTATGCCCACTTACTCCCTCACGACTTTCTATCGCGTCCCTCAAGGTTCAAACTTATGACATTTGCCTAATGAGAGATTTAAATTGAATCCTGGTACAAATTGGACAACTTGCCAAGCCTCCTCAATGTAAGAATACATCCTCTATAACGACCCGACCTCTATGCTTTAGCTGTTATATCTTACGTATTGTCCTCTTTAAGTGGACCTATGCCCACTTACTCCCTCACGCCTTTTTATCGCGTGGCTCGGACATAGAGGTCGGGTCGTTGTAATGCCCCAAAACTTACCATTTGAGTTGTTAAATATATATATCATAAAAAAAAGATAATTATCCTAAAGTTAAAAATAAAACACTTTCTTAATCATAAAATTTATTTAAAAAAAAAATCATAAATTATCTCCTCTTTATTATACCACCAATGGCCAGTTCCAAATTACAATGTCTTGAACCTCAATTACCTAAAAGGGGAAAATCATAAATAATGAGATAAAATCCCTATAAGTGAGTCACATAAATTGTAATTCATATTTAAAATTTAAAAATTCTTAACGTACATAGAGAGATACGGGGATTAGAAATCAAACTTAGGTGACCATAATCCTTGTACATAATCATAACATAGATAGGAAGACACGGGAATTAAGATTTGAACTTCGTGGATATAATTCCAATGCGTAGCGCTACTGAACTCCGGTCCTTTGAACTTAAACGTATATGACCCATATCATTCATAAATCGAATTCCATATTTTGAAGTATGAAAAACGATCTTAACATACAACGTATAATTACATTTACCTCGTAAATTTGAAGAGGATTTCATAGAGCACGCATGGAAGAACTTGACCTCAAATAATTGTTTATGAACCGAGTGTGTGTAGTGTGGGACAATTATAGTTATATACACATATATATAGATGTACCTATGCGTGGTAATCATTTAATTTAAATCAATCAACCATAATTACATATAATTATACATACATAGACACGTGATTATAGTAATATTATAATTTAACTCAATCAATCATAATTATGTATAATTATACATATATGACTCACGTAATTGTAGTAATCATAGTAGCGGAGGATTGAGGCACATGGATCCTCTGTCTCCATTGCTGTTTGTCATTGTAATGGAAGCCTTCAGTAGGATGCTTGAGAAGGCCGTGGGGGAAAGTTTGTTAATGAGCTTTTTTGTTGAGCAGTTGCAGGTTTCTCATTTGCTATTTGCAGATGATATGCTAATTTTCTGTGATACAGATGTTGAGCAGTTTAGAAATTTGTGTCATTTGCTCTTGTGCTTTGAGGCCGTATCTGGATTGAAAATAAATTTGGGAAAATCATAGGAGAGGTCGTAACGTTGAGGAGTTGGCTGCGATTTTGGGTTGCAGGTTTGCGCAATTGTCTATGACATCTCAGGCTTCCTTTAAGAGCGCGGTTTAAAAGTACACAGATTTGGAACAATATTGTGGAAATGGTGGAGAGAAAGTTAGCGGGTTGGAAGCGTATGTACTCTCAAAGGGAGGCCGTCTCACTCTCATAAAGTCCACGTTGTCGAATTTCCGTACTTATTTTTTGTATTGTTTCTTATTCTTGTTACAGTGGCAAAAACATTAGAGAGGATCCAGAAGGAGTTTCTTTGGGGAGGATTAGGGGAGGAGAAGAAATTACATTTGGTTAACTGGGGTGTAGTTTGTTCTTCCGTAAGGTTGAGTGGTCTCGGATTGGGGCCTTGCTGGGTAAGTGGTTGTGGCGATTTGGAGTGGAGAGGGAGAGTTTTGGGAGAGAAATTATTGGGGCAAAATATGGTGTTATGGAGGGGGGATGTTGCTCTGTTGAGAGTCGTGGTTCTTATAGGGTGAGTTTGAGGCTGTATATTCGGTGAGGATGGAGCGACTTTGGGATATATTGACTTTTGCAGTGGGGAATGGTCATACTATCAGTTTTTGGGATAATTGTTGATGTGGAGATCAACCACTAAAGGTTGGATTTCCTTCTTTGTATCGCATTGCGTTAATGCCGTCGGCCATAGTGAATGATGTCTTAGATGTACATAATGGGAGTAATAGTTGGAACATTGCTTTTGGCCGGGGTTTGCGGGACTGGGAATGGATGATTATGCGCTGTTTTTGACATCTCTGTACGAGGTACACTTCACGACAGGAGAGGGTGATTGTAGCAAGTGGAGGTTGACACGGGATTATATTTTTTCAGTTCGCACTTATTTTAGATCTTTATTAGGACTTGAGGAGAGTTCATTCCCCTGGAAGATGGTCTGAAAATGTCAACTGCCTCCACGGGTGACATTTCTATTGTGGACGGTGGTCAGAGGACAGGTGCTAACGGTAGATAATCTTCGTACAAGGGGTTTTTATGTTACAGAGTGGTGTTATATGTGCAAAATGGATGATGAGACAATTGATCACTTATTCCTTCATTGTGATGCTGCTCGTTTACTGTGGAATGATATTCTGGCATCACAACACATGGATTGGGCGTTGTCGAGGCGTATGGAAGACATGCTAAAGGTATGGAAGAGAAAGTTCTGAGATAAGGATAGCAAACTTGTATGAGATCTTATTCCGGGTTGCATTGTATGGTGTTTGTGGAGGGAAAGAAACAGCCGCTGTTTTGAAGACTTAACACGGACTACAGAGCAGATTAGGGAATTGTTTTATTTTACATTTTATGCTTGGTTTAATGCTGCGGCTACTAGGCGTATAGACGGGCTGCCAATTTCATATTGTTTCTTTCTAATTTAAAATGATAATACACTTCTTGTGTATTATAAATTGATTAATATAATATTTGATAACCTTTCAAAAAAAAAAATTGCGGGTCTCATGAAATGTGATTAAAATTAATTGTTGGCTTTAACTTATATTTTTAGCATCATTTTAAGCCATACCTAACAGGAGCTTAGTCTATTAAGGAGAGTTATCAAAGTAGATGAAATTATAGTTCATGTTTTGCATAAGATCATTTACGAAATAACATTTAGGAAAATAGAAATTGGCTCATGAGAAAAGAGTTTACTTTATATTTTGGTAAAACAAGAAGTGATATTAGTAATAAATGACTTTATTTGTCAGTGGCTCACGATAGTACACAATGAAGTAAGCAACATTACAATAGATTAAGAATGTTTAAATATACTCGAAGATGCTAGATGCATTGGTTTGTAAAAGTAATTTATCTGGTATTAGTGGTACATCTAGAGGTAGAGGCATAGTTATAAAACCCTGCCTGGACCGGCCGGTCGGGCCGGAAAACCGGTGAACCTGGCCCTTGTCCGGGTCGGGTAGATTAATTTTATATGGATGCAAATGATTCAATCGAAACTCGACTTTGACCGAGTTAATCGGCGATTTTGACCAAGTTAACTCGGCCGGTTGACCGGTTTTCAAAATTGCATTTTAAAATATTGAGGGTCCAAGGAATTGAACATTGGACTTCTAAATAAAATAATTACCTCCTCACCATTAGAGTTGTAGAGTACTTCAATGTTTATTATATGCA
>CAIGRR010075857.1:0-15535 GCA_903798365.1 Fraxinus sp. 1973-6204 | reverse complement strand
CGTTTGGATTGGTTTAATGAGCTCAACTAGTCAGGTCATCATGAGTTTATCCTACATGTGGTCCCAATCAATTAATGAATTACTTAGGGAATGAAGATAAGACGTATGATTGGTGGAATTAGGAGATACTGTCATGAGCATATCCAAATATAATTGACAGATTGGATGTTCAGAGTGTGTAAGGAATCTCTAATCATTATATCTTCTCAATAACGGCGGTCATTAGTACGAGCTGAACTCAAATACCCGACCTTAAATTAGCATAAGTTTAATTTATATAACAAACTTTATTTAATGAGGTCGGATTACCCCCCAGGTCGGTGCTCGCCTTGGTGAGATCGCAGGTCGAATTACCCCCTAAGTCGGTGCTCACCTTGGTGAGACCGCATGTCGGATATCAACACAATCAAATATTTTACATACCCTGTAAAGTAATTAATTTATCAAAGTGCGTCGATATAAAACTTATTTATTTTTGAGAAACTTATTTATTTTTGAGAACCATTCATGGGTAAATTATTAGTTACTTTAGAACTCGCCTTTTTCTTATAAATTCCATTTTAGAAGGGATTAAAATTTTAATTTTAATTTAAATTAAAGTTAATAATTAATTTTAATTATATATGTTACGAGAGTCATACTCGTTCGAGCCTCATTTTTACAAAAAAATTATTTTTAAAATTCATTTTCAATTGCACATTATCCAATAAAATAAATTTTCACGTGGTTCAAATTTTTTCCTTATTTTTAATCAAAATGGGGTTCAAACAAGGGATTTTTCAAGGAAAGTACAACTTGTACACTATTTTGTTGACTCTATCTAGTGTTTGCAAGTGTTGATTGAGTGAAAAAATTGTAAAAAATTTAAATTGTCAAATGATGCGTTGTACAAAATGCAAAAAATGACGTTTTTATCATAATTTACTAAAAATTTGATTTTAGTTTTCGACAAATAAAACAAAATAACAAATGCATCACTTAGAAAATTGGCTGCTAAAGAGTGGTGACCCGCAATCATTCCTTCTTTGCAAAGTTGCGAACACTACAATTTCAACAGATCCATCATTCAAGCCAAACAAAAGCTTACTGCNTATCATAATTTACTAAAAATTTGATTTTAGTTTTCGACAAATAAAACAAAATAACAAATGCATCACTTAGAAAATTGGCTGCTAAAGAGTGGTGACCCGCAATCATTCCTTCTTTGCAAAGTTGCGAACACTACAATTTCAACAGATCCATCATTCAAGCCAAACAAAAGCTTACTGCTATAATTTTTTTCTCCGCCATGGCTTTAACTTCTTTTCTCTCTCGCCTGCGTGCTTCTTCAAAACCCATTTATCCCAATCTAAAAAACTCATTTTTCCATAAGCAGAACACCTTTCTATCAAGAACTCTCATAGTGGGCTCTGAAAACAGTAAAAAACCATTTCAATCCTCATGGTCCAACCCTTTGCTTCTCATGGCTTTAACTGCATCTGCTGGCTCACTTGCTGTGCAATTTCCTAACAACGATGGTTCATCATTTTGTGATGCCCCAAATATTAATCAAATGTAACAGTCACATCCCTTCTAAGTTTCTTGCTTATTTTCTTCTTTTTTTTAAAAAAATAATAATAATAAAAAATCTGATGGATTGGTCACGGTTTGGAAGTTTTGAAGTTGGATTCTTTTCCGTGTTTGCTTGTAAGTTATAGATGTTTCTCTGACAAATTCAATTAACTAAACAAGATGAGATTTTTTCCCTCATTATATATCTGTTGGTTCTGTTATGAGGTTTTACATCATGTTTGGCTAAGCTCAAAAACTTTTCTTATAAGTGAATAAGTAAGTTTTAAAACAAATAATTTTCTTATATTTGTGATGCCCCAAATGTTAATCAAATGTAACTATACCTTTTTAGCTTCTTCAATTTTTTCTGTTGATTTTGAATTCATGATGGATTGGTTAACGTTTGGAAGTTTTGAAGTTGGGGTCTTTTCTGTGTTTTGATTGAAATTTATGGACATTCTACATCACAAATTCATTTAAGGGAACAAGATTGGACTTTTTTCTAACATTATATATGAGTTGGTTTTGTTTGAAGGTTTTAGCCCTTTTTTTTCCTCCTTTCTATTTTTGTGGCAGATGTGCATATTAAAACATTTAAGTGGATTAATAAGAAAAGGAATTTTACTTTAATAATCCATTGGAAGTTATGAAGTTGGAACCCTTATGGTTTCAAGAACTCGCTTAATGGAAAATTATATTTTTTAGGAACATGAATGATGTTATATAAATTTTTTGTTTAATCTTATGTTATTCCTTTGAGTTTTTTAGAGGTAAGAGCATTGGTGGCAAAGGCAGTACTGAATATCTGGTCAAAGGTTCATATAGAAAAGTTCCACAAGAGCTTATGGATGAATTGAAGGCCATCTGCCAGGTACTTTTTTTTCCCACTTTAAGCCCTTCGATTTAGCTATTGAGCTGGAGTTCCATTTTGACATTAATCAAGTATTGATTGTTTTCTCCAACACCACTACAGCATTTTATTACTCAATCTTACTCTTTTTTAATGTTAACTTCCAGTTCCTCGTACAATTGTTTCTTTGTTGAATATAGCATTTTGAATTTCTTTCTGCATTAAAAAAAAAGTAAAAATGTTTAACTACATTCATTCTTTTGAATTTTGAGTTGGAATAGAGGATATGATCGCAGACTTTTTTGTTTGCTTTGAATGGATTATAATGTTATTCTGCATGTAGGATAACATGACAATGGACTATGATGATAGATACATCCATGGGAAGCCTCAAAATAGCTTTCATAAAGCAGTGAACATCCCTGATGTGGTTGTTTTTCCAAGGTGAGATTAGTTCTTGGATCCTCAGAAATCTATAGAACTACTTACTCTTTGTTATTTTACCTAGAATTTCAGTGGCTTGTTATGTGAGATGATCTTTTTTTCTTTGCAAGGAAAGTGCAGTCCAAACATTTTTTTTCTTATTCTTCTTGTCAAGGAATGTTATGAAAATGATAGTAGGGGGTGCTTTGATTATTAAAGTGCTGGAAAATTCTTCTTGTAGTCGTTGCTCTTTTATTGAAATTTATTTGAAGTGTTATATGTCCTTCATATTTGAGTTAATTCTTTGTGAGTTGCAAACTTGCAATTACATTTGCGATTATCAGTGTCAAATTAATGTAGTTGTTTTGGGGGTATGTAAGTTGGCATATCCTGGGTCCAACCGTTTAAACGTAATTTTCGTAAGAATATTACTTAATTTTAGGGGACTTCGAGTAACAGTTATGCAAGAAAATTTTCTTTTGATGCAGGACAAGTGGAACCACATGCATACCACGAACCACGTAAAAATCATAGTTGTATTAAGATAATCTAAAATGCAATAACATGCTGCTGTAGAATAGGAATTCTGGTGTCTGTTGAGGAGTGGCAAGAATGCCAATGATCAGTGGCATAGATAGACTTAGAATTTAGGCGGAATCAAATTATTGAATGTTAAATACTCATTACAATCTATCCTATATATAGGAGAATAGTCCTATCGCAAAAGGAAAGGAAATGATAAGAATCCTAAACTATATTATTTCCTAACAAACTAGGATATATTTAATATTTCCATTCCAATTGGCAGTAACTTTAGGGTTACAATAAAAAAGACGAGTCACGAGAGAAAAAAAAAAAAGAAAAAAGAAAAGAAAAGATCTTCGTTTTCCGGTTTTTGATAAGTATTTTGTATTTTGAATTTTCATGATTTAATCAGATAAGAATCTTCATAAACTCAGCTGTTTTTAGAGTCCGTAAATCGAAAGTGGAGAAGGGCTTTGTAGTTCGATTATTTTTCTATTTTTTTTCTTCTCTCTTTCCCTTTTTTTTTTGGGTGACTGAGTAAATCAAAATTCATGATTGCAAGAAAGAACGGGTAGTGTGGAAAATGGGTTTCCACACATTGTATCTTGCATATCAATGGGTAATTGTGATACAATGAAGCTTTAATTCCATGATCTGCAGTAAGTTGTGTAAGCAGTTCATCCTGTCATTTGGTTAAAGAACAGAAACTATAAGAAAACAAGCAAGCATTACCTTCTCTCTGTAAATGATTTAGTAGTTTATTGCAAATGACATTGAAGAGGTTAAACATATTTCCATAGCTTTTAGCTGCTTTCTTCTTTTGGAATCACATCATGTTCAAGTTCCTGGCTTTCTTGCCCAATGCAGGTCTCAAGAGGAGGTGTCCAAGATTGTCAAATCTTGTAACAAGCACAAGGTCCGAGCTTCTATTTTGTTCGAAGTTTCTGATTTGAGTTTATTAGTACTATGAGTAGTTGTTTTTCTTCCAGATTGTGTAGTGGTTAAATAAATTGTTAAAGAGGAGCAAATTTTGATAATTACTATGCATGGAAGTTATACCCAGTGAATTAATTTGATTTTTACTTCTCTACTTTAACCCTTTTTTTTAATCAGGTCCCTATTGTTCCCTATGGTGGAGCTACATCAATTGAGGGCCACACGTTATCCCCTAATGGTGGCATTTGTATCGACATGACTCAAATGAAAGTATGAGTACTGCAAATTGTATATACCAGACTTGATTTGATGTCTTAAGATTTACAAGAGGTCGCCTTTCTTTTTAGTGTGAAATGAATCGTTTTCTGGCTTGACAATCTTATTTCATTCTTATCTTTTCCGGAATGACTATAATTATCAAATCATATTGTCATTTCTATTTATGTGGCTTAAGTGAAAGTTTAATTGATAAAAGATGAAAAGTAGAATAGTGGACCATGAGTCTCCAAATACATGAAAGATAACTCGAAACCATGATATAGAAAATAATCAAACACTGATCTCTAACCATGCATATATGCATACCATATATCTAAAAGAGATAAACCACCAAAAGAGTATATTATTTTTGCAATCAGGATGGGAGAATGATCATTTCCTGAATGAAATATAAATTTATTTCCCTAATAAAAGAAAAATAAAAAATATCAGAAATCTAATACTTAAAAATGATTAGTTAACAAAAATTTTCTAGCTCAAGCTTCCTGTCCATTTAAAGTAAGTTCTACATGGATGAAAAGAATGTGTGGGTAGATGGATACCAAGATCAACAAAAAAATTTGAATACGATAATATTGTTTTCTCAATAAAAGGCTCAACTAGTTGGTGAACATTAGTTTTTCTCTGATATTTCCACTGGCCTTACTTCTACCTAGCACCCCTCATGATATAATACTTAGATGTCTTTTCTCTATGGTTCCTGTATTTTATGTCTTCTTTGGTTTTCTTCAAATGTTGAATATTTCTTGCCATTTATGTTTATTCAGGTCTTATTTCCGAAATTCTTGCCATATGTTTATCAGGTCATATTTTTCCAGAAAGTTAAACTTGGTTGGTTTCAACATCTGTGTAGTAACTACACTAGGAGGCTGTCATCAATTGCAATAATATCTGTAACCATAATTCGAAATTTTCCAAATTCCTTACCTTGGAAATTGTTTAAATTGTAGAACATCAAATCATTAAATCTTGAGGACATGGACGTGGTTGTTGAACCTGGGATTGGGTGGACGGAACTTAATGAATATCTGGAGCCTTATGGGCTATTCTTTCCTCTTGATCCAGGTCAGCTTTTTTTGATCTTTGTCAGTCAGTGCTTCTATAGTTTCCAACTTCAACAGAACTTTTGTGTTTACTTCAGGATTTCTGTTTTAGGGTGATGTTTGAAATCGAGTAAATATCCTTTTTTGTTTTTAGTATCTGCTTGCTATATAGTCATTTGAGTGGTTTCATGTGAAGAAAGAAAATAGTAAAATACTCCCGAATCAAGTTATTTCTAAACATAAAGATTTGCTAACTCTCGTAGCCTTATTACGTAATCAACCAAAGAGATTTATCATTTATATATTCAAGTACTGTGTAATAAAACCTTCCTAATTGGCAGGTCCTGGAGCAACAATAGGGGGAATGTGTGCTACACGTTGCTCTGGTTCTTTAGCTGTAAGGTAATACCTCGCTGCTTCAATTCTATAAACATGGATGTTATTTACTTCACACCATTCCTTTTGAGCATCTGGGCATTGATAAAAATGATAAGGGTTTTTTCTGAATGAGGCACTATTTTAAGTTTACCATTTATTTGTTACCGTCTCATGCATTGATATTATAGTTTTGTTCAAACTGCCATGACTGAGTTGCTATAGTATATAATAATAAAAATTCTCAGTGCTCAGCATACATAGTCAAATTGTTGTTCCACCACAGCCCCTCTTGCTGCTTGACTGATCTTCATATCTGGAATAAATAACCTTTGCCTATAGCTTAGATTGAGAAAAATCTAAATTTTGTGACAATATTATTGCATTTCATTAAGTCTTGTTAATTATTCATACTTCTAGCATGTAGGTATGGAACTATGCGCGATAACGTCATCAATCTTAAGGTTCGTTTTAACCTCATTTAATGTGTGTTTGATCATTGATGTACATAACATTGACAATGTTTCTTTCTTGTAGTTTGTTCTAGCCAATGGAGACATCGTCAAGACAGGATCCCGCGCAAGGAAAAGCGCTGCAGGGTGTGTCCCTTTTTTATATCTATTACTTACATTATTCTATAAAATCTTTATCTTTATACTTTGTTTCAAGCATCTTAACTTACTATGAAGAACACAAGTGAAAGCATTTTCCAACAATCATAAGGCCTAAACTTCTTTCCTTTTATCTATATCATTGATAGGTAGGATTGTGAAGAAGAGGAGGCTATAGATTACCTGTAATAGGGCAGCACAAAAAGGTTGAAACGGCAAACCGAACCAAAACGTTAGTTTGAAACCATTGGTTTGGGTTCACGTGGACCCGCGGTTTTTTTTCCCTCAAACCACCGTTTGTTTGGTTTGGGTTCAATTTTCAAAAACCGCATAAAACCGAACCGAACCGTTTTTTTAATTTTTTAGTTAAAAAATTAATTATATTAACTTACAAATTTTAAAGTTTTCATTTTTTTAGAAAAAATATCAATTTAGCAATACAAATTACATCCAACCCATTAAAATAATCATATAAAGTAAATTAAGTTCATAGTTATTGGCCGATGGTTTTATAAGTCCAGAGCACACGTCCTGATATCTAATCTAATGAACTTGTTTGTGGCTTAGAAAGAACGAATGATAGAGCTTATTAATTGTGTGAAAATGTTAAGGTTCCTAACTAGTACTACTATATTATACTTTCTTAAAGTCGTTAGAGAATAAAATTTGTCAAACTTGAATTCTATCATTCTTTTTACATTTAAACATATCATGTTCAGTCCTTATTTTTCATCTCACTAGTAGGACAGAATGAGTTTTAACCAAATGTGACTGTCTTTACCAACCGTTATATTATGAAAGGCAAACAAGAATATGTAAATAAAAAGGAAGATATATTCGATCTATTATCTTTTAGCAACCAACTTTGAAAATAATTTATTCACGAGTTTGTGCGAAAGATGACAAACTGCCCAAACCGAACTGCGTTCACCCCTAACCCGTAATATGAGCTGGTGTCATTTTTCTTTTTCTTGGCCACATGTTTGACGTACCTTGGTATTGTAAGATATTAAGTAAATCAATTAAATTCTAGTGAAGGCACTTAAATGCACACATGTGACCCCTTGCCTTAAGATTTTAGATCAAGTAGTTCAACGTGATATTGCACAAAGCTCGAGTTAAAGTATCACCGCAGCCCATTTATTAAAACTGTGCATGTATTAGGCTTTAGATGGGAAACCTGGCCTATAAGTGAGGGGGCATGTTTAAGACACATTTTAAATACGTAATTGTGGCCACTCTCTAACATATTTTGCTTTTAGATCAAGTGGTTCAACAAATGCTAATGCATTCTTGATTCTTATAATCTTGGTCAGAGATTGCAAGACTCTGGTAGTAGTTATTGTTGCATTCTTATGCAGATGTTTCGTACTTTCAGTTTGGAAGCTTCTTTCTGCATAAGAAGTGTTGTTTGTTGCATGCTTGTTGGTGGGTCTTCACTCACAAGCACTGTTTATCTGCTTAATGATATTGTAATTTCCCCATCATGTAGTAAAGACTGTTTCTATTTCAGTATGAACTTGTACTACTTCTGCTTCTTGTACTCTTTCTTGCAAATGTATTGGATTGACCTTATATTAACAGAAAAAAGGTTCGAGAACAGTTTTAAAAAGGAACGTTTACTAATGAGGCCAGATATCATCTATATTTACTTTCACCTCAATCTCCATCTTTTTAGTGTATTTACTTTCCACAGCATAAAAGAAACATTTCTTTAGCTTTCCTTCTGCTTGAAAATTGCATACTGTCATCAAAATTTGGTCTTTTCCAGCAGCAAAATTTTTGTGATTATTTTTTTGAAACATCACCAAAGCCTAGGCGGGAGGCCTCAACCTAAACCCAGTGTTTGGGGTTGTGGGTGTTAGAAATACCCTTACCATGTCTACTAATTAAAAATAAAGTACACATAGGAGGGGGACGTTCATGCCTTCTAGAGTTACATGAAGAGAGGACGATAGAATTTGCAACGAAACTAAATTTGGAGATACTATCTCCATTACATATATTAAAGAAATAAAATAAATAAAAGAAGGGAAAATTGGAGTTGGGTTCTCTGACCTTTCACATGACGTTGTCATAGTTCCCTAACCTTTAAAGTGAGCTTCTGGGTTTGCAACCTATTTAAATGTATGAATCTAGGTCCCTACTTGACCAAAATGTCGATATTTATGATAAAATCGAACACGACTTCCTCGTCATTTGAAGATGGAGAGCAAAAATGTCAATCCATTTAACATTTTTATCTAATTTCAATTGAAATCCACACGTTTTTAACATCCATATTCACGGTTTTGGTCTGTAAGAACCAAATTAACATATTTAAGTAGGTTGGAGGCCCATAACCGTACCACACAGAAAGTTGGGGAGCCCAAACCTAATTTTCCCAAAAAAGAACCATTAATGTTGAAAATATGGAATTTGTAGCCTATCCAATCTGACAGCCCCTGCAGGTTTACCTGATGTATTAAGTGGCAGCAAAATATGTCCCAATTTCTGTTTATAATAAGTCCCATATTTATTTTATAGATCCAAAAGGCAATATCATTGTCCTCCTTGGCTTCTTGTTTTCGATATGTGAGTGCTGAGAGAGGACCCCCCATATGTAACTGTTGTAGCCAATTGTAAGAGACTTGTGCTGCATTATGCCATCAAAACAAAAGGTAATGCCCAGATTACTGGGTTTGTTATATTCGAGGGGAAGTTTGTACTCCTTTTGTATGATTGAGAGGAGAAATTTTCTGTTATTTGATCACTGTGTAATGTGTATTATACTTCTTTCAATCTCCTCGTTCCATTATTCATTTCTGCTAGTTCCTTTTTTTGTTGGAATTTACCAATTCTTGGTGTGGCTTCTGATTCTTACTGGAAAAAGGAAACAATTTGTTGTGCTTTTCCGCAAAAATTGTTTCTTTGAGTAATGAGAAATAATTTTACTCAATAACCCTGGTAACTTATGTACTTGCAAACTTCATAGGTATGATCTGACACGTCTAATGATTGGAAGTGAAGGAACCTTGGGTGTTATAACTGAAGTCACTCTACGTCTGCAAAAGATTCCACAATGCTCAGTGGTATTCCCTATTTGTTGACAACGGTGGTCCTTTTTTGGTTTGACACTAGCTCATTGTTTTTCCTCCTCTTAACATGTTTTCATGAACTCATGTGCTGCTATGTATTGCATATGTGACTGAATGGATTTTGTTTGCTTACTCGTATTAGAAACTTAACAAGAGGCAAGAGCCACTTTGTTCCTTAATCAGTATGCATTACTAATGAGCATGATTATTTCCTTCGATTGATTCTCACACACACACGTGTAGGTGAGATGTGACATTATTTTGATTGGTGCAATTGTAATGTAAAATGTTCTGCTCTGATTAGTTTTTTCTGGAGTTTTGTTTAGGCTTAAAATATGCATTTGTTGTTGGCTTTGATCATGGTTCAGGTTGCAATGTGTAACTTTCCCACAATTAAAGATGCAGCAGATGTTGCTATTGCCACTATGATGTCTGGCATACAGGTTAGGATTTATGCTAAATTTGATATTAATCTAATCAGTCTGGCATACTGATGTTGCGGTAGCTGTGTGTATTTGGCAAGATCATAAATGTTGCATGTTGCGTATGTGTGCTGAAATCATATGGTAGACTTTATATTAGTGCCTGTTTGTAAGCAAAGGATTTTCAGTGGTGTGCTTGCATGTTCATTTCATCTTTCTGCAAGAAGGGATTGTAACTTGACCTCATTTGAACTACTAGACTGGATTCAGTTGATATGAATATTTTGATAATTATAGCATATGCTAATGAGGTTAGATTTTCTCCATTGTTTCTCCACTATGTTATTGTTCTGTTATGCTCACTAGGTTTCAAGGGTGGAGCTTATGGATGAAGTTCAAGTGAGGGCAATTAATATTGCTAACGGGAAAAATTTACCTGAAGTTCCGACTTTGATGTTCGAATTTATTGGCACAGGTGAAACATGTCTCTCACGACATGTGACATTTTATTTATAGACCATAATGCATTCTAAAATTGAAGTTGATATTAGTGCTTGTTTGGAAGAATTAAAATGGGATTAAAATGAAAAAGTAGTGGGTCCCGCAAAATTTGTGGATAATTAGTGTGTACAAGTTTTGAATGTGCGGTGAAATTAATGTTTGACTTTGACTTCAAATTTTAATGAGATTATAATTTTATCCAAACAAGCACTTATTTTATGATGAGGCAAGACAATTCATCTTCTCTTCCTTTTTTACTTTCTTCTTTTTCGTGTATGGCTCTTGTGGTGGATACATGGGTCTGTATATGTGATTATGTGTAATAGCTTTGTTAGCAAACGATTTAAAACTTGTGGTCTCCATTGGGAGAGGAAGGAGGATAAATTGTTAAATATTCTAGTGACAAATGTTAGACTTTTATTTCGTTCTGGCATTTATAGGAACAAAGGATGGTTGTGTAGACTGGTGGGTTGAAACCAAGTTTAAAACTTCGCTGCATCTTAGTATCCAAGCTGTTCTGTACATTTTGTTGGTGGGTATTAAGAAGTGGTAAAAACAGTTATAAAAAAGAGGTAAAAAGACTGAGTTACTAGTTCAAAGAACAAGATGGCGGACTTGCATGGTGAAAAACAAGTAAATGTTTAGGGTACAGTTTTAAAGGAAGGAAATTAGAACATTGATGAAGACAGTAAAGCAATGCGAAATGAGTGGCTAGTCGCATCTCAATCATAACAAATGAGGTGCTAGGAGAGACTAATTTTGTTGCATAGGAGGTAGGTATCTTTAGTCCCATTTAAGATTAGGCTATTTGTGTGCTTGATTAGGACACAAAACGAGAACCACCATGCTTGTAGGCTGATACCTACGATTTCCTAGGTGATGGTGGGTGCGCTAAACCTTCCCACCATATGGCTCAGTCCTCATAATCTTTAACTTGTAACTTCTGTGAGTGAGTGGACCTTGGAGCCATGGACTAATATTAGGCATTTTACCCCCTACTCCCTGCAGAGGTTGGTAGTGACCCTAGTTTATGTGCTTTCTTAGGAAGATAAACCTTGACTGCAAAATAAGGGAGACAAATGGACAAAATTATTGTCTCGTTGGTTTGATTTAGACATGTCATGCTCTGGTTATCACATTCTAACAGTTGTAGATCTAGAGGCCTTTATTCTCAATGGGATATGAGTTAATCGTTGATCATTCCACGCCATGCACATTCGAGACACCTGAAATATTAAATACCCTGAAAATTTGTAAATAAAGTCTATTTGAGTTCCGTGTATCATCGAAGAGTTGAGTGTAAAATAATGTACAACTGTCAAAATAGAAATCAACTACAGGGTGGGCATAAGCTATATATTTGAAGAACTGGTAGTTCACGTTTGAATCTGTTGTAGGTTTGACTGTTCTATCCTTAATATTCTGTGTTTCAGCTCTCAGATTGTATTTTTAAGTAGTATATTGGTAGACATATACATAACAGCTAGTGCAAATCAGATTTCGAGTTAAATTAGTCTAGCTAACCGTTAATTCCTGTGATCTAATAATTTCAGTTTCATCTTAATTTGCTGGGTAAGATGTTTAATGTGATTAAATTTGGCAAGAACGTTTTTGACTTGCTAACAACTCATAATAGTGCCACAGATTTAACTAGAAAAATCTATTTAAATCATTTAATTCTTTGGAGCATTTAAATGACCTTCACACTTCAATAGAGTATTTTGAGACTGGACATTGTTTATTTTTTGATTGCCAACTTTGTTTTTGTCTCAATGTCCACCAGAAGCGTATGCACGTGAACAAACACTTATAGTTCAGAAGATAGCTTCAGAACACTATGGCTCTGATTTTGTGTTTGCAGAGGACTCTGAAGCGAAAAAAGAACTTTGGCAGGTATGCATTTTAAAAATCATGAGCTGATGGCACACAATCTTTTCAGTTCTTTCCATTATCTATCTTTTTGTAGCATTTTTGCTCTTAAGACTCAGTACCTCCTGCTTCCGTTTTCTTTATCTAATACTGGAGACGATAAATTACCTTTTAATCATCATTTTTTAAATAATTCTCTGATTTTAATATTTAGAGTTTTAAAACTATTTGAATAACGCATTTATGGATATTTTTGCTTCTTTGGGCATGGATAAAGAAAATATGCAGCATAGGGTTTTCAGTCCAAAGTGGGTTAATGTAGAAAGGCTGGTATTATTCCTTCATTGTAAATGCTAGTCTAGTTATAAAACGCTGTAGTATTTCTTCACATCAAAATACAATTTCTATCCCAATTTTTATCAGTTAAATTCATAACATCAGCATGTAGCCTTAGTCACACCTTAGTTAGTTTCAAATGGACCTGTTTATTGGACAAGATTGTTCCCTGCTTTAATAAATTTCTCTTGTATCCTATATCTTTCTAAATGATTTTTACCTTCCGTGTTTCCTCCCATGAAAATTGATTTTGATCCTGAAGGGATTTAAGAAACTTCCCATAAATTAACTTTATTTTTTTTTTCTGTATTTTAGATAATTATGATGCTTTTCTTTTTCTCTAGTTTAGCTAATCTTTTAAATTTGTTTTACATGTAGATAAGAAAGGAGGCCCTTTGGGCATGCTTTGCTATGGAACCAAATTTTGAAGCAATGATAACGGTAAGTTTTTCCCTTTGTATTGGACATCCATAATTTTAGGCTAGAAACAATTGATGTGCGTGTCTAGGTAAAGCGTAAAAGGTTTAGGTTTTGGATGTGGTAGTTTTGGTAATCCCTCTCTTCCCCTTCTCACTTTGATCCCTCTCTGCACCTGGCTTTTTCATGCTTCTTAGCCTTCTAGATTTCAAATAATTCATGGATCTTTTTAGTTCTTAGCTAACCATAGTAAGTTGCTTTTTGGCCTCATTGAACTTGGAAAACTGAGGTATTTTGTTTATCAAGCAGGATGTATGTGTTCCACTATCAAGCCTTGCAGATTTGATATCAAGATCTAAGAAAGAGCTGGATTCTTCATCTTTAGTATGGTATAGTTTTTCTCTGTGGAGATGTTTAGGAGTTAGTAAACCTTGTTTCTACGCCTTGCTTTTCTTATGCTCTTACATTTTAACATTTTATATGCTTTAACAGCACCGTCATTGCTCATGCTGGTGATGGAAACTTCCACACTGTGATTCTATTTGATCCTGACCAAGAGGAACAAAGGAAGGAAGCTGAGAGATTAAACCACTTCATGGTGCATACAGCTTTAGCCATGGAAGGTATTGCATGAGCTGCTTAAGCAAACTCTATTTTTTTCAGCCAGAAATTTCTATTATCAATGTTTCTTCTTCAGACTAATGAAGTCTTCTCATATACTGCCCCATCCATTAATCATGTTATAATACACTAAATACTAATAATGTGGGAAAAGGAGCTTGCATATTCACTTACATACTCACCAGCATGTAATACCATTTTTTTTAAAATAAAGTAAACCACTTCTGCTGGGGTAGGAGTTTTTAGGCTCCTGCCCAATAGTGTAATGTGGGGTTTGGCATTTTCTCTACCTGTTTATTAATATAGAAATGAAGTACTAGAAGGGGAAGTTGGGCCTTACCTCCTAACAAGAATACAGGAAAGAACTTGTGAAATTTAGAGAAGTTACACATTTGGATCCTATTCTTAGCTTACCTATGTTTATTCGATGCTAGCTTACATTAGTGAAGCCTATTCAGAGCACGCAATTATTCAGCCTCTAAGCTACTGAACTAGAAAGCCCCTAATTTGGGCTTCCTTTTTCATAAATATGGAAGGCGGCAAAGCTTATTAGTTCTTAGGATACCCTTACCATATCCTTCTGTATGAGTCACAATCCATTTCCACCCTGACTTACTCTTGAATATACGTCTCTCTGATACTTGACAGGGTATGTTAGTTTATGTTATAAATCCGTCGACATTTTGATAAGAAGAATGGTATATTCAATGATGGTCCTGTCGAGTACCAGTTCATTCACGGTGAATTAGTGTGTCACATCCATGATGATACAGTAAATTGAGTGGCATCCTTTCCGTTCGTTAAGTTTACTTGGTAGCTACCTCTGTTTTCACTAGATTTTAGTTAAGGATTAAAATAAATGGATATGTAATTAATTCTGCATGTTTCTGTTATTTATGTGTATAAACTGAGTAACTCTTTTTGCAAACGACGTAATTTTTAACATCTAAATGCCAAAAATGATGAATAGGACTATATGCTTGAGTTACTCCCAACTCCTGCACTGGCTTTTATGTATTGTGGAATTCAGTATACAGTGTGGAATCGTGTGAGAATTTGAGAAAAAGATATCCCATTACGATGTTTTGTAATCATTTGATTCCATGGCTAAGCAGGAACATGCACTGGTGAACATGGCGTTGGCACCGGGAAAATGAAGGTATTATTAAATGTACTGAGACTCTTAGTACTGTTGACTCATTGACTTATAGACAACATCACACATACAAATCCCATCTAACTCGTGACATTTTGGGAATGATGGGTTAGATGTTCAAGAGATGTTTTGTGTAGATCAAAAGATGTTCAGTTCTTAAGATTGTATCTCGATAGAAGATGTTGGAAGGGGTAGATTAAAAACATGACAACTATACTACCAATTCAGCTTGTCGGCTATTTCATGTCAACTAACATGAAATTTCGTTGGAAGTTCAATAACTAGTAGTGTTTTTAACTCCATGTCTGTGTCTATGTTCTCCTCTAGTTCAAAAGTATCACCCTGAAGACGGTTCTGATTGTTTTATCTATAAATTCCAGTACCTCGAGAAAGAACTAGGAATCGAGAATTTGAGGACAATGAAAAGGATAAAAGACGCTTTAGATCCCAACGGCATCATGAATCCAGGAAAGCTCATCCCACCTCATGTTTGTCTGTAAGTGAACTACACTGTACCTACTGATGCTACAACTGATGTTCTCT
>CAIGRR010075832.1:0-13323 GCA_903798365.1 Fraxinus sp. 1973-6204 | reverse complement strand
TTTTCAATCCTGAGCTATGACGACAGATATCTAACACAATTTATTTTAGGTGATTTTGTTCGTGTTTATTTGTTCGTGTGTTTGATAGTGATTTTCCTTAGTTTGGTGTTTGCTCGAGGACAAGCAAAATATGAAGTTTGGGGTTATTCTAGACAAGGGTAAAAAGGTGGCTGTGGAGGAGCCAAAAAGGAAATTCAGAATGTCCACCACCGGGGTAAGCAGCTCTCGCGATGTTCCCCCTCCCCTAGCGGCCTCAACTGCTGCAATAACTTGGGGTCAGAAAAGGCATGTTACCTCAGAGCCACAGGGCAAGCGCCTACTAAAAAGAGGCCAGCAGACCCTACTGTATCTGATAGTTCGCAAGGCAGGCCTGCCATCCTTAGTCGGATAGATGAACTATCTTCCGAGGCTCTTTCCCTTCTTCTTCCCGAAGTTCAGATAGCCACGGCGACGTTCCACAAATATTGGACTGATAAGTGAAAGTCTTTTGTTGAGACTAGGGATGCGGTAGATGTGGTGGCTACTGCCTTGGCCCATTCCTCGCGGTCTTACGGTATGATGATAGAGGTTAAGGCTCTTTTCAAGAATTTACAAAGGAAGAATCGTGAGTTCACGGGGAAGGCTACCCAGTCTGAAGAGGTAGCCAAGAAGGCCCCGGCAGAAGCTAAGGTGGCTAAGAAGAAAGTGACAGAAGGGTCTACCAAACTTGCTTCCGCTTTGGCAGAAAACTGAATCCTTGAAGAAGGAGGTTCACGAGTCACGGAGTGAGGTGGCTGCCTTGACAAAGCGGGTGGAGACTTCTGATACCCACCAAAAACTTGCTACCGAAGCCCTTGAAAAAGCCAACCAAGAAAATACAGAGCTGAAGAGGAAGATGGAAGAGCTGACCTCCCGGGTAACTGGCCTTATTGAAGAGTTGGAGACTATTCGTAGCGATGCTGAGCTTGCTAGCAAAAATGCAGAACAAAATTTTTTGGCCTACTTTTACCTTACCAGCATTATCAATGATTTGGCACATATTGGAGAAGATATGCTTACAACGAAGTGATTGACTGGCTGGAGGTGCATAACCGGGAGGTCCAGACTTCTGATTTAAGGGTTGAATTCTTGGAGGATGAAGTGGAAGAGGGAGAGGAGCCTCATACTCCTACAGAGGTAGAGAAGGTGGTGGAAGCTAATGAAGATAATGTTGAAGAGGCTAGTGCCTTTTGATCTCCCTCAGTCCCCACCCATTCAATAAAGTGTAAGGACTTCAGTCCAAATTATGTAAATCAACTCTTTTCTAATAGAATCCAACACTTTTCCTTTTGTTGACATCGTTTGATTCTGATGTGGATGTTTGGTCTTGATGGTTCTTTCATTGCTATTCGCCAATGATTCCTGATTTTTAAGAAGTTGCTTTGTTAACACTTTCTCGAACAAGCAGGTCGTTCATTCATGTAGAAGAACTTTCCTTGGAACGTTGTGTGTTCAACTTAGAAACAATTAGTGTCAAGGAGCTTCAACATCACTAACCTCACGCTGAACTTTATCTAGATAGGTATTGACAAATTTAATCGCACAGATATTACCTTCATCTTATCAGACATTACCTTCATCTTATCAGACATTCCTTGGTTTATTTCATAATAACTAGAAAGTTATGCGCTTTTTTATCAGCACATTTTTTAAAGTGGTAACAAGGAGTGACACTTCTGTTGAGGCTGAGGTCTCCCAAGTCTAGGCATAGATATTTATGCCATACATGGAATTTTGAGTAGTGGACTAGATTTCGCTGGAATGGAGGTGGGATAATTTAAATGCATAAGGCTGGCCGATGCTATAAGCCTCCACGAAGTAGAAGCTGATTCATTTGTGAAACTACTGAGGTTGGAAGTCCTCATTTCTGAACCTGTCGAGGTTGTAAGCCTCCAAGAAGAATAGGCTGGTTCAAACACGTGATTTGATGGTTTTGTATGTTTCCAAGGAGGCAGCTATACTGGACTAGTTCCCAATACACGCATAGCCGTATTGAATTAAATGTACAAAGATGGCTAATCATTTTCTTATGCGAATTCTAGGAATCATCCATATGCTGATGCTTCGTGAGATACACGCGCCGATCTGGGATGTTGATAAGAAAAAACCTTGTGGATTCTGTGGCCCAGATGGCACGAAAATTTAGACGCAGATGATCATCATGAATTTAATCCAATGGCTGGGATTCATGTTATTCTTTATATAAAATCCATAATTTTGTTATTCTGACACTTTACTTTTGTAAGCCTTGCTGCGATTTCTTACAATTTTTCGGCAACAAATTTTTAAACATTCTCCTTTCATTTGTGATTGGACTCAAGAGATATTTCACGAATATTAAATAGATGGTACCCAAGAGAGAGTATCCCAAACTCGATATGGCCACAATTCTTAGTGCTACCTCCTGGAGATCTTCTTCAGGAGCTAGGCCAAGGCCAGAGCAACGCGTCATGGATTCAACCGCAGAACTAGCAGAAAGAGAGGTCCCTCAAGGAAATCAGCTCACAACTGATAAGGACAATGGAATAGCTGAGGATTTCTCAAAGAAAAGGAAATTGGGGCCTGTTCGTGGGTGTTTCGGTAGTTTCGGAACAATTATGTCTCATGGGGAGAAGGTAACTCCCAAGCAGCCTAAGTTGCTTTAGGCTTCTATTAATACTGCAATCGAAGAGCAGCTTCTGGAGGTAAGTGATGACACCGAGAATACTACATCAACAGCAGCAGAGGCGCTTCAGAAGATATTAGAGGACCCCAAGAAAGTTTGGAAACTTTCTGGGGGGACGTGACAGCAAAATTGCTTCAACAGTAATAGAAATACTGATAGCTGAGGTCCGAGGTGTACTGAGGCTTTTAATAAGTTTTGGACTGAAAGATAGCAAGACTACGTGGCCACATGCGATGCAGTAGAGCTTACTGTGACCTTAGTGAGCCAAAGTGTGAGGGCTTTTGGGTTGGCCCTGGAATGTCAGGAAGTTTTGGCTGACATTTAGCAGAGGAACAGGGCCTCATATGAAAAATTAAATGTCACCGAGGCTGAATTAAAGAGGGTTAAAGCAGAAGCTGATGAGTTGAGAATTCAGAAAACTGAAGATACATCAAAGTTGGCCTCCGCTCTTTCTGAAATTGAAGCCATGAAGCGTGAGGTCTATGAATTACAATGTGATGTGGCTTCATTGACCAAAAAGGTGGAGACTTCCGACAACCATCAGAAGTAGCTTCCGGGGCTCTGGAGAGAGCAAATGCCCAGTTAAACGCTACTGACGCTGAACTGAGGAGGGCTAAAGCCGAAGTTATTGAGTTGAAGATTCTGAAGGTAGAAGATGAGGCAAAGTTGGCCTCTACACTTTCGGAGGTCGAGGTCCTGAAGCAAGATGTTCATGAGTCACAATGTGAGGTGGCCTTGCAAACTAAGAAATTAGAGACCTCCATCGACCATCAAAGGCTTACCGCCGTTGCTCTGGAGAAGGCGAACGTTCAGATAGCTGCCAGCCAAAATGCCCAAGATTTCATGGAGAAACAAGTTGAATGGTACGCCAATGAATGTAGGAAGTATGAATTGGATGTTGTCGAGGTGGGTAATAATGCAATGAGGAGTTACGTATCTAACTTCCATCACATGGAGGAAGTTCACTTATAATGAGGTTATCAGCAGGGTGGAGGAATTGTTCCCTGACCTTGATGCCTCGAAATTAAAGGCAAAGTTCATCGAAGAAGAGATGTCTCAGATTCCCACAAAAGAGGATTGTGTGGAAGTAACATCGATGGAAGCTCCATCGGAGGAAGTGACTTATGCCCTTGCCACTGAGGGTCAAGCACCTTCCCTTCCCAAAAAATAGTCTAGATTTTGCATTGATTTTATCCTTTGTAAAGCCCTTGGGCCTCCTATTGTACTCTTTGTTTTAATGAATAAAAAGCTTCATACTTCTACCTTCTTGCCTTTTGAATTGAACATAACCATAGTGGAGCTAATTGAACTTAGCTGAATGAAGTTAACCGAATAATCTTTCGGGCTGAATTAAGGGGTAACTGGCTTTTTCCTTAACGTTCAAAACTCGTCGAAGGAAGGCATGTGGGGTTAGCCTCGAAATTCAAGCGAGGTGATCCCTTCTGGGATGTTGCCCTCTCCTCCGAGGTGCCCACGCTTCCTTGCATGTAAAATGATTCATCCATACAAAGGCTTCTTCCAAGGCATGTGAGGTCAACCTTGGAATTCAAGCGAGGTGGTCCCTTCTAGGGATGTCGCCCTCTTTTTCGAGGTGCCTACGCTTTCTTGCATGGCGGATGGTTTATCCATACAAAGGTTTCTTTCATGACGTTCAAAACTCGTCGAAGGAAGGCATGTGAGGTCAGTCTTGAAATTCAAGCGAGGTGGTCCCTTCTGCGGATGTCGCCCTCTCTTCCGAGGTGCCTACGCTTGGGAGAGTTTCTAAAAACTTACGTTGGGACCAAAAGTTTTATTTATTTGCAAAGGCTTGGAACACCCTCCAGCCGTAATTTACATTCATTGGTAATACATTCGTAGGTGTTCAACATTCCACGAATGAGGCTGGACCCTTCCATCCATGTCTTTAATCCAGTAAATCCCAGGCCGGACCTCCTTCTCGATACGATAGGGTCCTTCCCAACTGGGTCCCAAAGTGCCTGTCCCTGGTTCTTTGGAAGATAAGAAAACTCTCCGTAGCACCAAATCCTCTATCTTGAAGGATCTTTTCTTTACCTTAGCATTGAAGTATCTAGTCATTTTCCTTTGATATATAGCCATCTTAACTTGGGAATCATCCCTTCTTTCTTCAAGTAGGTCAAGCCCACATCTCCTCATTTCATCGTTACTCACTTCATTAAAGTGTATCCGTCTATGAGATGGGAGATCCACTTCGACATGGCTCATAGCCTCGGATCTATATGCCATGGAAAATGGGGTTTCATTGGTGGCAGTTCGACTAGTGGTTCTGATAGCCCACAGAACCTAGGGTAACTTATCCACCCAAGCCCCTTTTGAGGCATCAAGCTTCCTTTTAAGGGTATACTTGATTGTCTTGTTTATGGCTTCAACCTGCCCATTTGCCTATGGGTGATGTGGAGAGGAGTTTATGCCCAATTCTTCACACATGTTCCTAACCTTATTATCGTCAAATTGTTTTCCATTGTCGACACCATTGAGTGTGGGATGCCAAACCTGCAAATGACATTTTTTTCCAAATAAACTTAGAGATATTAGCCTCATTTATCTTGGAAAGAGTCTCAGCTTCTACCCATTTGGTGAAGTAATCTATAGCGACAATCGCGAAGTTAGTACTTTCTCTCCCTTTAGGAAGAGGTCCAATCAAGTCGATCCCCCATTTTGTAAAAGGCCAAGGGCTGGATACCACGTTCAATTCCTGTGAAGGCTGTCTTGGGACGGTGGCGAAACGTTGGCATTTGTCACATTTCTGGACAAATTGTTGCACGTCATTTTTCAAGGTGGGCCAGTAGTATCCTTGTCTTTGTACTTTCTGTGACAACGACCAACCTCCTGTATGATTGCCACAAATATCTTCATGGATTTCTCTAAGTACATAGTTTGCTTGCTTTTCCCCAGTGCATATGAGCAGATGCAGTGAAAACCTGCGCTTATACAATACATCGTTTTAAAGGACAAAGTGAGCAGTCCTTCTCCTGAGTTTTTGGGCTTCTTCTTTCTGAGGAGGTAAGGTTTGATCCTTCAAATAGGATGATGGGTTTCATCCAGGGAGGTGTATCCTCCACCCATATTACAGTTTCTCCGACTTTAATTGAAGGTCTAAGAAGGTGCTCAATTGGAACTACTGTGAGTAACTCAGACTCTTTGTTACTAGCTAACTTTACCAGAGAGTCGATTGTTCATTGCAGGATCTGGGTATTTGCATTAGCTCGAACCTTTCGAAGGAAGGGATGAAGCTTCTTACCAATTTCAAATAGGCTGCCATAGTTTTGTCTCTGGCAGAGAAGTTTCTATGAACTTGACTAACTACCAATTGGGAGTCACTGCTAATGATGAGCCTCTTTACTTGCAGTTCTCTCACCAGCTGGAGGCCAACTAACATGGCCTCATACTCCGCTGCGTTGTTGGTTGCCTTAAAGTCAAACCTTACAGCACAAGTTAGTGGGTGCCCTTCTGGATTAACCAATACAATTCCTGCCCTTGACCCTGTGTTTCCAAAAGAACCATCAACTGAGAGCCTCCATATCTGGGGTTCGGAGGGTTCCATTTCTTTTTCAACATTTGGGATGGGAGTAAATTTCGCTACAAAGTCAGCTAGGGCTTGCCCTTTGATGGCTGTCCTTGGTTTGTATGTGATGTCGAATTCGCTAAGCTCCACGGCCCATTTAAGCAGTCTCCCCGAAGCATCAGGTTTCTGGAGCACTTGCTTGAGAGGGTAGTTTGTCAGGGCATGGATACTGTGAGCCTGGAAATAGGGCATAAGTTTTCGGGAGGTCGTCACCAAAGCGAGGGCTAACTTTTCTATGTTAGGATATCGAGTTTCTACTGCAAGGAGTGCATTACTGACATAGTATACTGGCAGCTGATGGTTGTCTTTCTCCCTTATTAATACTGAACTCAAAGCTTCTGAAGTCACTGCTAGGTATAAATATAGTACCTCGTGGTTTTTTTGTTTGGAGAGGAGAGACGCCTGACCAAGGTGCTTCTTTAGCTCCTGTAGGGCCTGCTTGCATTCTTCCGTCCATTGGAATTTGCTCCCTCTGAGGATTTTAAAGAATGGTAGGCATTTTTCAATTGCCTTTGAGATGAAATGATTGAGAGCTATGACTCGTCCAGTGAGGCTCTGTACTTCTTTTGGCTTCTGGGGAGACCTCATCTCAATTAAAGCTTTGACCTTTTTAGTGTTCGCTTCAATACCTCGTTGGTTAACAATGTAACCAAGGAACTTGCCAGACGACACCCAAAAAGCATATTTCAAAGGGTTGAGTTTCATTCGATACCTTCGCAGAATTTGGAATGCTTCATCAAGGTGTGCAATGTGATCCACCGCCTTCAAGCTTTTTACCAGCATGTCATCCACATAGACCTCCATTGTCCTACCAATGAGGTTAGCGAACATTTTTTTAACCAACCTTTGGTATGTAGCCCCGACATTTTTCAATTTGAAAGGCATTTCCTTGTAGCAATAGAGACCCTTGTTTGTGATGAAAGATGTGTGTTTTTCGTCAGGTGAAAATATGTAGATTTGGTTGTATCCAGAGTAGGCATTCATAAAGCTGAGTAGTTGGTGTCCAGCAGTTGAGTCCACCAGCTGGTCTATCCTGGGAAGTGGGAAGCTGTCATTAGGACAAGCTTGGTTCAAGTTTGAAAAGTCAATGCACACCCTCCACTTCCCGTTGTGTTTTTTCACTAGAACTAGATTGGATATCCATTTTGGATATACAGATTCTAAGATGAAACCATTATCAACCAGCTTTGTCACTTCTTCTTTAAGAGCCTCATACCTTTCCAGGTTGAGAGCCCTTCTTTTTTGCCTGTGAGCTGTAACTCCTGGTTCGATGTTCAAATGATGGCAACTGATCTTAGGATCGATGCCAATCATATCGCTATGTTTCCAGGCGAACACATCCACGTTTTTGAGCAGGACGTATTTCAAAATCTTCTTCGTTCCTGGGGGTAAATTGCTCTCCATCTGCAAGCATTTCGTTGGGTCCATAGGGTAAGTTGGAAAGATTTCCAATTCTACCATATGCGAGGGTCCAACTCATCTAAGTTAACGGTATTTTTAGCAGCCTTCCTTTGTTCAGGGGCTTGTGTTGCTCCGGACATGTCTCCTTCATCAGTAGCTTTGGTCATGAGGACGTCTCCCCCTTATTTAGGAGGAGTCCATTCTTCAGGGAGGTCGTCCATATCAACGTCAGTAAATATGACACGTGTCCTTGGTTATGCTTTTCTGAAGGAATTGGAGTAACATTCCCTAGCTTCCTTTGATCACCCCGAACTATGGTACTATCTTTTTCAGTTGGGAATTTTAAGCACATGTGATAAATTGAGGTAACTGCCCATAGCTCTTTCAAGACAGGCCTCCTAGTACTCCGTGGTATGCAGATCGGTTATCAACTATGAGAAATTCCATGTAATGGATTGCGACTAACAGTTCCACCTCCATCTCTATTGCCAGGGTGATTTTACCCCTTGTGATGAAGCTGTCTCCCATGAAGCCAAACAAGGAGGAATTCATTGGGGTTAACTTATGGTCCACCTTCATTTTGTCAAAAGTAGTACCAAATATGATATTGACCGAACTTCCATTATCCACCAACAATCTTTTCAGGCCATTGCTAGCTACGACTGCCCTTATTACTGAGGAGTCACAGTGTGGATAATGTACTCCAACCTTATCCTCATGTGTAAAAGTGATCGATGGAATCAATCTTCCATTCGGGGATTGTTTCACTATGTAACTTGTCATGGCGGGAGCGCTTGCCTCCCTGGGTAGTTTTTTTGAGAATTTCTTGAATCTCCACCCACATGAGGACCACCGATAATTGTGTCAATTTCTTGGATGGGCTCTTGTTCGCTATTTGGTGGGGGACCTCGCCTTTGCCTCTGAGTTTCTCTAGGTCTTTCTGTGTTGTTTTCCCTTCCTCTCGGAGGGTCATTTCGATTATGTCGACGTTGTTCATTGTTCCGAGGCATCTGGCCTTGCCTGTTTGGAGTGTTGTTTGAAGGACGTCTTGCAGTGTCCTTACAATTTTCTGTCTGATGTCCATATGATTGATGATATGAGCAATAATGTGGTGCTTTGTTCCTATTTCTAGGTTCAGCACTTCGTCCACTGCCTCGTCCCCTTGGTGGGCGCTTCTGGTTGTGTTGACGCTGATGCATTCCAGCACCAGGATTGACTTCCTCATAAGCAAAGGTCAGTACCGCGTTGAGAGTGGCTACAGCTAGTTCTTGTCCATAGTTCATTGGGGCTTGACTGTCCATCAAATGCGAGGTATAGGCCTTCTCTCTTTGCATTTACGGAGGTGGCAGGCCTTGGCTTGCCCTGTTCCTGTATCTTTCAACTCTTCATTGAGGATTTTTCGCCTTATCATTTCTAGCAGGGCGTCGAAAGTGGCAGGGTCTTTGTTTTGTACATCTCTCCAAAAAAGAGATTTCATGTCCAATCCTCCTCTAAGGGCAGTTAAGACTTCCCTATCCTTGACTTGTACGCAGTATGTCATCTCATCAGTAAAGCGTGAAATGAAAATTTTCAAAGATTCACCTTGTTGTTGTCTCATATCCTGCAATCTTTGGATGGGTCTTTCCCCTTCCTTGCTGGTTGCGAAGCGTTTCAAGAAAGCCTTCTTGAATTCAGGCCAACTTCGGGTGCTCCCCTCTGGTAGCCTGGTGTACCAAATTTTCGCTCCTCCACTTTAAGTCAAGTGGAAGGCTCTACACTTCATGGCTGGTGTGGCCCCTTTCAGATTCATGTGAGTCTTGTAATTGTTCATATATTTTGCGGGGTCGCCTCTCCCATCATACTTTGGGATTTTAGGGAGTATGAAGTGGTTTAACATGGGAGCATTTCTTATTGCTTCGGAGAAAGGGAGAATGTTCGTCATCATCATCTTGATCACAGGATCTTTACGGCCTTTTTGAATCCTCATCTTCCCTTTGGAGAACTTAAGGAGGTAACTGGGAGGTCCCTGCTTCATTCCTAGCCCGATCTCGTCTCTCACGCCTATTTTTAGAGGGTCGGACCAGAGGCTCTTCATGATACATGGGTCGGTCTTCGTTTGGATAAGGTTACTGTTGCCTATTCCTAGGAATTGAAGGAGGATTGGCATGCCTATTTCTAGGCACCTGTGGCCCTATCCTATCAAAAACACTTGCGGACCTCTGGGGCCTATCTTCTGGCTCGTGATTTGGAGGAAAGTTAAGCGGAGCTTCGGGTGATATTCCTGCAGCATAATTGGTCGATGAACCATCAACCTCTCTTTCCCAAGGAGCTTCCATCCCACCATAACGATGCCCAACTTCTTGACTCTGGACCTCGTTTTTCCCTTGGTAAAATGCTGGAGCTTCGATGAATACATCCTCGATGGCGGTATACTAAGGGACCTGGTAGCCTCTTTGCCCTACATGCTCACCAGCATACGAGGGTTCCCCTTCTTTAGGGTGTTCCCTCGTCTTTCTTGGGGCATTTTCGTCAGTAGAACTCATGTCTTAAATGCGATATGAAGTTTCTTTCGCCAAACTTAAAAATGTAGCCTGGCCTTTTCTCCACACGTACTCGTGGTTAAACGTAATTCGCTTCCCACAGACGGCGCCAATCTGTTTACCCCAAAAACGAACTCAACAGATACCGAGCCCACTTTTGCCACGTCAAGTACGGATCTGACACGTTTATACCGGAATTAAATCGGTAGTATGACTGGAATGGACGTGGGAGCCACTTTCTGGCAAGAGACAAAAATGTTCGGACCTCGGTGGTATGATTATAGTGGTATTCGTGCTATCAACGAACACCCAATCAGTCTTCCATATTGGATTTCTCTCTTTTCATGGAATATGTGGAAGGATAGATATGGTGTAAAAATGATAACACATTTTTATTCGAATCTTCATCTATTTGCTATTGTATTTGTGGAAAATATGTAAGAAATCAAGCACGTAAATCCTTCCGAAAAGTTTCATAAGATGAATATTATTTCGTGTTTTTCTCTTCCTCTTATACAGATGCCAACCCCCCTTTTTTCATATAAAGAGGAGCTATTTATACTAATCTAGTTGACGCGGTGATCGTTGGATCCAATTTACGTGGCTACATCTCCCAGACCCAGACTTCATCACTGTCAATTTGTTACAATTAATATTTGATAAAGGGTCAGCCGCCCTACACAATATAGCCTGACCTACGAGCAAAGTTTTGTTACATGTCTCATCAATCACTTCTAAATGATCTCCAAATCCATAATGACATGTAGCATCAGGTTTTGCTAGATCAGGGTCAGCCTTTATGGAAGAGCGTTTGGTAGTAGAGGGCTTCGGATAGCCTTGTTGAAGCTCTGCGTAGGGCTTTAGGAGCTTCAGTGCTTCGCACATCAGAAGCTTCTGCATTTACATGGATATGCTTCAAGTAGGCCCCCGACGTTAGGGATGAAGGGACGTCGGTCAAACAAAGCTTTGGCTCTTTGAAGGAGCCTTGGATAGCCATAATTTTAGCTGACTTTTGACCTCGTAACCTTCTCTGAAGACCTCCTGGTTGGTTTTCCATTGACTTAACTACTGGGTGTGCGTGGTTGCTTACGTGGACATACTACTTGCGTGACGGCTCACGTGGAGTACTGATTTGGAGCCTCTAATTTTGGGGGATAACAGATTACATGTTGGCAAATTGAGTCAATACCATTGAACGAGAAGTTGTCAATCGAGGAAGCTCAAATAAAGATTGATCAAGCACTCATGAAGGCAAGCTTTACGTCCTTTCAAATCAAGTCGATCTCTCACGCCAAATTGATCGAAGACTTTATAACTTGATTTCTCTTGGTTCGATTGTAAAGATAAAGCACTTTAATTCTTAGCAATGACACTTCGAGCTCAAGTAATGAATTTCTCGTACTCGAAACAATTTATGAGACAAAAATATTTGCACAAAATTATTTTTCAAAAGGAAGTTTTTCTAACCTATTTCTTGAAAAATATCAAANTTCTTAGCAATGACACTTCGAGCTCAAGTAATGAATTTCTCGTACTCGAAACAATTTATGAGACAAAAATATTTGCACAAAATTATTTTTCAAAAGGAAGTTTTTCTAACCTATTTCTTGAAAAATATCAAAACAAACTTACATTGAAAAATCATGTAAAAATATCATTGATTGCAAACAAAACAAAAGAAAAATGATCCTGACCAATTCTGGTCATTCGGACGTCCGGATGGCTGAATCGGATTCGGTTCAACGACTGAGGTGATTTTAAATCGCAATCAGTTTTCTCATTTCTCACTTTTTCACCTCAGTCTACCATTTTTCTCTCTAAATCTCTTCTCCATACCACTTTTTATCACCTCAAAACTTCAAAAACACCCATACTTCACAAAATACATCACTTTTAAATTTCAATTTCTCCACCAAATTTCAATTTTCATATCAAAATCTTCACTCTCACCCTAAAATTCGAACCCTAAATCTTACAAACACTCTCCTTCGCAACTCATCCATGGCAAGCAAAAGAAGCAAAGGGAAATACCTCAAGAGCACGGTATGACGCTCTCCTCCACCTTCTTCCAACGAGGACACAGATTTTGAACCCGAGATGCCTTTAACCTTTTTGCAAAATCACCCATTCTTATTGGTAAGAATGTCGATTTTGTCGATTTTACCATTGAAGCACCTGCATTTCACATTGAGGAAACATTTGAAGACATAGGTTGGATCTCCATTGCCACATTAGAAGAAAATGCATACCCACACCTTATACAAGAATTTTACCACAACATGGAAATTTCACACACAAATATTTTATCAAAAATAAATGCATTGTTATAAACCGAACACTCATTCGTACCCTCTTAGAACTTGAAGAATGTAGCACTCAAATCTTTTTACACAAAACACATCACAAGCTCAACGGTTATGCCCCTACTGAGGCTTGTCGTCGTGCTACCAGGAGAATTTTTGAAAATATTACCAAAATTAGTGCACATCAATTATCCCTTTCATACAAAGTTTTACATAACATTATTGCAAATGTAATTGTTCCTCGAAAAGGCCATCGAGATGAAGTGATCTCGTTTGATCTATTCCTTCTGGATTTCCTTCTTGTCGGGAGGAAACTTGATTTTCCAACCATAGTGATAGGCCTCATGAAATTAGTGCACTCCACACGGGCTATCAAGGCCTTACCATATGACATGTTTCTTACAAAAATCTTCAAACATTTTCACGTTGCATTAGATGATGAGGCTTACATTTCACCTAAACCCAAAGACACCATTAGCATCCAAATACTTAAACGCATGAAAATAGTAAAAGAACACGGTTAATGGGTAGCACGCACAAAAGGGTTCGACCCCACCTCGGGTCCATCGACTCTACCATTTGGTGGAGATGAAGATGAGGATGAACATATCGACATACCACTCGCTCCACAACATGCTCCAAGTACTCATTCTTCGACTAGTGGCTTTACATTCACCGAGGATCACTACAACACGTTGAATGGACGAATTGATTCTCTTGCATCTGCAGTTGATGGTCTCGACAGAATGCTTCAACGAGTGCTCACTCAATAAGAAACCATGCAAGCTCAGCATAGGGGGAACAAAATCGCAAATGTTTAAATTGTAAAATTAC
>CAIGRR010075817.1:0-12218 GCA_903798365.1 Fraxinus sp. 1973-6204 | reverse complement strand
TGCAAAGGTAAGTCCTACTTTTTTTTCTTCAGTAAGAATTAGAAACAATATTTTTTGCCTTGTACAAGGTACTTTAACATACAACTAACATGAAAAAGGGCCAAATTCAATGAAGAACAAAAATCGATGTGAAGACTTCCAGCTGACAAAGTTTCATCGGCATTTTCAATATTTTACACGAATAATACATCATCAAAACGTTCGGAAAAATGGTCACTCATAAAATGTCAGATACTACTTAAAATTTTACTGAAAAAAATAATTAATGATCAATATATTAAATTGGTTTAGCAGTTATTAGTTTAAGAAGTTCATTATTTAACTGATGAAATTAAAATTTATGCTGTTCTAAACTTATTAATAATATTTATAGAACAAAATTAACATATATAATCATATTTAGTATACAGATTTATTTATCAATATCTATTTTATATTCAGATTTAAATTTTCAATTTAATAATTTAAGTTCTTATTACTTAACTAATGATTTTTAACGCAATATTGTTAAGTTAGTAAAGATGTTCAAGTAATTTTACTGATCAAAGGATTTGAGTGGCTACCCCCAGTAAAATGAACAAAGCCCATGTTTGGCTTCCATTTCTTAGAACTATTTTTCCCCAAATTCATTTTTAACCATACATTTTATAGGACCACAACTTTTATCAACTTTTCAACCACACTTTTCACCAACTTTTATAAAAAATCTACTAAAAATCTTATTTTTATCCAAACCAAACAGGGGCTAACTTTTTTAATTATTAATAAGAAAAAAAGTAATAAGGTTAGACAAATATGTGTGAAAGGTAAATTTAATTATAAGTATGTTTGACTTATTATAAGCATATCATCAAACAGATTCGTCTGACAATAAAGTGAAAATTATTTTGCAATAAGCTTGACTTAATTATAAACAAACACAAACAAGCTCTTAGTTATTTAACACTAATTGTAGATCTTCATAGCCTTGAGCAAACAAAGTACAAAGAAACAAAAATGAAGTACAATTAGAAAATATAATTCCCACAACTGCAGCTCACCCTATTTTGAGTTTTGACGGGTTCAAGCGAATGGAAGAGGTTTTGATATGCATCCTTGTCAGACAAAAGCTTCCGAAGGTCATCAAGACTGAGAATATCAAACAAACAAGATTGTGACAAAAACTACAATGAGTAAAATAGAAATTCAAGGGTTAGCAGCGCATAGTTAATTACCAATCCCTGAAAATCTCTGTGAATTCCTATGGCTTCATTTAATTCTTTTTCAGGTTTACTTTTTCTTACGTTGGGGATGGGGGACAGTACATCCGCATGTGAGTTTCTTCTATAACTATATTAGGAAAAATGACCGCATATTCTAAATCACCGAAACGGAATAAGGCTTAGTTTGTTGTTGGTGATAAATAATGATATCACTAATCATCTAGTTAATGTTTATGATAAAACCAAAGTTGTGAAAGTAAAAAGGTAAATGGTTTGAAATGGGATAGCAAGACTTCACCTTTTATCTTTTAACAGAGCGATGATACCTGCAGCCTCTGCAGGAGAAACATTTGATAAAGAGTTTGATCGATCTGGGGGCCTTGGTTTGCTAAAGTTGCTGGAAGTGGGCGTTGGGGGATGTGAAGAACTGGTTGAACTGACAACAGATGGTGGATACCACGAATCTGTAGAAATTTCTTGTGGATGTGGCTGAGCTTGTTGCTCCTGAGAATCCCTGTGGGTAAATACAATTAAAGCCCTATAACATACACATAATCTGAAGCTTATGTGTCTTAGATATGATGACTCCACTAACATCAGCATATTCACTTTCCTTGTAAAACAAGAAGCATATACAGTTCTGAGCTTAAAAAAAAAAGAGCGATGACAACGAGATGAAATGCACATGAACAGATACTGTGGCAAAATTGAACAAGACTTTCCCACGACTCTTCCAAATGAGGCCAATGATGCTCAACAAACCCGAAGGCATCGTGTTATATAATCTCCACTATAGTCAACTTTATTTTTCCAGCATAATTAATCATATCATAAACAAACTCAACAAAACATCTACCACTCAAGACTAACCGCAGTGCTCTAAACAGACTAACTGTTGTTACATCATAACACACTATATTGTAAGGCATGTTTCTGAAGTGGCCTGTTTCTGTAATCTTGCAAACAGGTTAGTTTCAAAATTGCAATTATATACTTCCACTCCTCCAAAATAAGTGACTCAAACATAGTCCCACGCCGATGATTTGGAGGGTAGAATAAAGATCTAAAACGGACTATGCATGCCTTGCTATTCTATCACACAACCTTACTAGTCATCATAATCCATCAAGATTAAAATCACGATGTCTGTACCAAGCTTTAGAATTGATCAGAAAAGGAATAACAGAACCAACTGTCCGGGACAGACCTAAAGAACAAAAACTGATCATAGAGCTTGGATATGGTCTCCACTTGGAGATCCATGGATCACAACCGGTATCTCCCCAATTGCACCAGAAATTGGGTTTCTAACCCACATCCCTAAGATTGTTAATTAAATTGATACCTGCTGTGTACAAGAAATATGATGCACACCCAATAAGCAGTTTGATTGAACTCAAAATGGGAATCCTATAAACTTCCTGAACACAGAGAGTGCAGATGTTCTTGTTAATTGAAAGAAAAGGTCAAATAATGAAATTATAGTCCATAAATTCTATAAGCACCAAATTGTCAATAGATAATCAGATATAACAAGTAGTAGATAAAAGCTTATGAACATCAGAGCTCATCGGAGGATAAACATACTTAAACAAGAAAAATAAAAAAATGAGAGGAAATGTTACCAGAAGGACTTGAACATGGCTTTGAAGACGTATTGTTCGTTGATCGTCTATTAATCAATCAAGGAGAGAATCGAATTCCTTGCTTTTCTCTTGCGCGTAGCGCGGCGCGTTATCGTTGGTGAATAAGAGCATTGCTAAATGCAAAGAAATTTAAGAGGAATTTCCCTTTTTTATTTTCTTTTAAAATACATTTTGTATGCGAAGTCATAATCTTTTTTTCAAGTAGTTTTTAAAAACAATTTTTTTTTAAAATATTATATTTTTAATTTTACGTAAATTTATCTAAATAGACATATATAAAATTAAATAAAAATATATCATTTTAAATTCATCTACTAATATTTATTTTCATTAAATTCCTTTTAATCTTTTTATATTCTTTTAAATTTTGTGTTTAACTAAAATTCTAATAATCATAAAATATCATCTTCAACTAAAATCCTAATAATCATAACATATCATCTTCAACTAAAATCATAAAACTTGTAAAATATTATCTTCAACTGAAATCAAAACAACAATGAAACGAATATCATTAAAGGAAATACATGAAATATAGCAATATGTGAAGAAGAATTTGCAAAAATAAGGATTACGTTTTTGACCATGCTATATATGCATAAGGATTGACACATTGATTTACACTCATATAAATGAGCAAAGTTTGGTAGATTGATCTTGATGACACTTTTTTCAATTAACTGTTAGATTTTTGACATATAAGTTAGTATCGATCAAAGTGTACAAGTAGTTTAATCCTTACGTTTTATTGTGAATTTGATGGATTTAATTTCATTATTAGAGGAAATACATGAAGACAGATTTCATCAGAATTATTTTGTTTTTGAAATAACACAATCGTGTTAGAAGATGAGAGTCTTGTCACCACTATTAATGATTTTTAACTCTACACAGAAGTATTGTTTTCTCAATTACTAAACATAAAAGTTTGGGTGGATATAATATTTTTTTTAAATTTTAAAATTGAATTAGGGATGTATATAGAGTGGAATGAATATAAAAAATCAGTGACCTATAGTTTATAAATGAATGAATTTAATAATGATAATATTGAAATTTTACGTGGATGAGAATATTAATTTTTTAAAATTTTAAAATTTTAATAGAGATATATATATATATATAGAGTGAGATTAATATATAATAATTCTGGAAGTAGATAATGGCACCCTATAAATTTAGTATTTGCACGTGAATTCATAATTTTTCAAGTAGTTTTTTCAAAAGTAATTTTTAACTTTAAATAATCTCTCACATGTTACACTTTAGTATGTTAACACAAAACAAAATTTATTAAAAATATATAAATTCAAAATTAAAAATAGTTAAATAAACAAAAATATTCATTTTCGAAAACAGCAAATCCTCTTTTTATTACAACATTATCTAGCACTTTACATACAATTTTTAATTAGAATATTACGCCTATGTTTGGTGTAGCCAAAATTCATAATTTTAAAAGTTGATAAAACATATTTGAATTATCGATAGAATTAGAGATGGCAACGGGGCGGGTTCGGGATGGGGCACCCTCAAAAAAATAAGACTCAAAAAAATAAGACTCAAAAAAATAAGCACACGAATTTCAAGATTGATTTGTTCAAACGAGTCACCATTTTGCGAGAACATATTAAGGCCCCGTTTGATCTATATTATTATTTCATTAAAATGAAAAATATGACCGTTATCCATCACATCAACATTTAAATTCAAATTTTCTATCTCTTGTGCGGATCCCAATAACGGCTATATTCTTTATTCTCATTTTACAATAATTTGGATCAAACAAGGGCTAAATGATAAAATCTCACATCAAATAAAGATCAAAACATAGAATAATTTATAAGATTTTGAATTACTCCTTTTAATAAACTTGACATTTTAAAATGGAACACCAATTAATCTTAACATTATCAACCCAAGGTACAAGGACAAAAATGAGAAAAGGGACACTTATGCATTGAAGTGAAGGTGCACGTGATGCCTGCCTGCCAACCACTTGCTTAATCATAGATGTTTGAGCCACATCTTTCTTCTCTAAAAACGAAAAATATAACCGTTATCCATTATATCACACTATCAATTTTGAATTTTTATCTCTTATACGGGGCCCAATAACAACTATATTTTTCATTCTCATTCTAGAAAAAGGTGGCTAAAACGGGGCCTGATTATACAATACTATGAGCTTAATTAGGATTAAGATAACATGCAGTCAATGACTTACGACTCAAGTTTGTGTATTTTGTTGGACGATTCTTTGTTTGCCAGCCTTGCTCCTGCTCCTTGTTAAACACACCACAATGTTATGAGAATTGGATTGCATAGGAGATATTCATCGGAAAAACTGAAAGCTAGATCGGAATAAAAATCGAAATGAAATTGATCAGTATTGATTTACCAAAAAGTCGAATGAATCAACAAAAGCTTCACCGGATTAACCAATATCTTGTGAATTTTGCACGATATATCGATTCTTGGTCTCTTTGGTTGAATGTCCGAGTCAATGTCTAATTAAAGAGTCCAATCAACTCAACAATATCCAATTTTGAAACTCTAAATCCCTCGAAGAATCCAACTATAGATATATGTTTGATTTTACTCGGTAAGAGACCAATTACTTGTCATAAAATGTCAAATTATATGTGATTGGCTCGACTTCGAACTTCTGCTGATAATCACTTTGATCTTGTACTTTTACATGGAATTGGTTGCGTCTTTGCAATAGACATCGTGTTAAGATTTCGAATTTCATCTTAAAATGTCAACCCTATTAAAAAAGGTAATCCAAACATTTATAAATTGGCACATGTTTTCATTTTTATTCGATGTTGAATTTTATCTCTTATTAAAAGGAGTGGTCCAATGTGGAATTTTATCATTTAACATGTCCTGCAAGATGATAGCTTGTTTGAGCAAATCAATTTTGAAATTCGCGTGTTTATTTTTTGAGTCTTAATAGGATCGAATTGCTCGTTGGAGTTTAATGGGTGATACCATGTTAATGCTTATGATTTTATTTTAAAAAGTCAACCTTATTATGAAAAATAATCTGTTCGAATCATGAATTTTTGTATAACTGTTCGATTCATAGTAATTTCAACATAGCATCATAGTTCCTAATAAGGTCATGTTTGAGCCAAATTATTATCTCATTGAAATGAAAAATATGACCGTTATCCATTATATCAATATTTAAATTCAAGTTATCTATCTCTTGTGTGGGCCCAATAACGACTACATTTTTCATTCTCATTCTACAATAATTTGGCTGAAACAAAGACTAAAATTTATCGTGCAAAATCATCACCCGAAGGAAAGGAATCTTGAATATAATTAAGCTCTAAAATTGTGTAACCCTAAATGGTCCCATTTGCTTCTTTACTTTAGTTTTTTTGGTATAAAGTTTTGAATCTGACCATTTTAAGCCATGGGTTGCATTTGTTTCACGTTAACCAACCTACACCAACTTTATTTTTCCCACTTCTTTTTCCTTATTATATCAAGGAAGATTGTACTTTTTGTGAAGAATTTACGCAAACCCACCAATTTTTAAGGTTTTATGTCATCTTGAATTGTTCTAATTAGAGCTGTTTGACAAAGCTTAGAAACTTTACTTACGAGTAAAAAAATAAAATAAAATTATAAAATAAAAATTTTTAAGTTAGACATTAAGGTAAAAATTATTTTTTTTAAAAAAAGTAATAATGTGAACTTTAGGGATAAATAATTGTTTCTTCTTTTTTTTTTTTTAGTTTCACTGAACGATGTGTCGAAAAGCAATCCTTATTTGGCCATGTTTGAGCTCCGTTTTCTGGGAAATAAATTTTGTAATAATGATTTATTTTTTTTAAGAATGTGTAATTAAAAAGTAGGAAAATTTTTGAATTTACATGTACAATTTAGTTTTTAGATAATATAACTCAAATAGGAACTTCATGATAAACACTTCAAAAAAGAGGCATTTGTTGACTAACAATTCCATGTAAGATTTATACATGAAAATGGACACACTACTTAATATCGATTTGCCGTGTATACAAACAATGTCAATTTAAAGACATCCAATAAGAGTGTCAGGGATCATAATTATACTTAAACCCATTGAACCATTCGTGACTGCAATTTGATGAACTTATGCACTTTGTAAGTATCCCATAATTTAAGTAGATGCGCGAGATCTAGAAATTTCCTTGGACCATTTTTCACGTTTAAATTTTTATTCGATATACTAATACCCCCACCCCAATCATCTAGAAATCTTGGTTCAAACTTTTCTCTCGACGGGTGTGGTGGTGACTCTTCTACAGAGCACTTTGCCAAACCGAGAAGCTATAACATCCATAACATGATGCACATTCTTGATGTAGCGAAAGATGAGATGTCACCGTTTAGCATATTGGGAAATTCTCGTAAAAGACAAAGAGAATCCGACTTATAATTCATCGTCTTTTAAACGTCTACTCCTATCCCTCAAATTTTTCTTATTTAAGTCATTACAGGGGATAATTGGTACTCAAACTTATCGAGTTCATTGTTGTTAGCCCCATGCACCAGTAATTGTAATTTACTATTTTCGCCAATCAATGAGCAAACTATTTTCATTACATTCAAATTCACAGGTGTAAAGCTCTCTTCAAATTATCTTTTGTTCTGAAATGACCTAGAACACGACGAAGGTAATCTAATGAAGAAAACTATTGTCATACGAATCTCCTTTTTGCACTAGATTTGTACATGAAAAATGTACACTCTACTTAATATCAATCGTCGCGTACACTAATAATGTCGTTTTAATAGACATTTAAATGGGGGGTTGAAACTTGCATTGCAAAGAATATATAATTTGCTCCATATCTATAATGAGTACATAAATATAGCGTATGATTAAATTTCTCATTTCGTAGATATTCAATAACTTGTAATTTAACTTTTGTGCAATGCATCTATATAATTGTACACACTATTCGACAATCAACGACGATCAATAAATATTGAGCGCAAACTATATATTTTGCAGATATTATAACCATATTCAATATCTAATGACGTGTACATAAAAAAATAAGAGTAATATTACCTATCATTAGTAGAGATACATCTCTAATTAGCTGACAATGAATCACTTGCTTTCATTGTGCAAATGCATCACGGTTCAATAAGATAATGAATCCGAGACTCGTTAACACATAAACGATGATACATCTCTATTAGCTAACATTATTCATAAAATACATCACGCAACTACTAACGGTTAGCTTGTTATTGTAAAATATACAATATTGAATAATATTTAGAAAGAAGGAAATTCAAATCCTGCAAATTAGTCACTGGATTTCCCATTGAGTTATTTTTAGCCTCTATATTTGAAGATTATTTTTCCTCAAATTCATTTTCAACCAGATATTTAATGTGACTAACAATTTTTTTTTTTTATCAATTTTTCAATATCAAATTTTATAAAAAGAAAAAAAATCCATTAAAGATTTAATTTTTAACTAAACCAAACATGAACTAAATCGTCTTTGAAGTCGCAATGTATTATTTTTCTAGGTATGGTCCCAATTGTCCCTTTAAGAATAAAGAATCAAAGATTGTTAACCCCAACGGTCCTCACTGGTTAAACCCAAGTTTGCACCATACGGTCCATACTTGATAATGCCGGCAGCATTGTGAATAAAAAACAACTAAAAACTCATTCTTGTAATATAAACTAATATTCGAAATCTTCATTCCAGCGCGATATATTATTTCCTTTCATTTTACCTTCAACATTTGTATTTTGCCTTTTATATTACTACTCTTTGATCCGACCTCCTCCCATCTTCTATCACGTGTACCTCCTCTCTTACCCCCGACAAAATATCCTTTGTTCCGATCCCCCTCCCAACTCGTGTTTTAAATCTTTTGATCGTGCCTTTCCCAATACTGACAACACTTGTTTGATTTTTTATATTTTTTCTCTTATAATTTATTTATTTGTTATTCCTTTTATTTTAATTTTATGTTAATTCGTAATAATGGTCAATCATCTATTCATATAAAAGTTTAATTCTGACACGTTTCAACTTCGGGAAAAACCATATACAATTTCAAACCCTACATAATTGAAAAATGAAGGGTCCAAATGTCACAAAAACATAAGTTGAAGACCTAATTACAATGTTGCGTATAGACCAGGGATCATCTTAGAACTATATTTTCCCTTAGAAACTTCCTCCTCATTTCACAACAACAAAAAACAACACATCGCGGGTCCCATTTTGTTAGCCATTGAGATAACACCACATAAGAAAAGCACACGCGACATTCCAAACGACATCGTTTTGATTCAACCTAGAATTCTTTCATTATCGTAGCCTAGTGGCCGACCCTTGTGTTATGCCTATGTAGAGACGCAAAGAAGATCCAAAAGTAGCGTAATCCCCCAACCCCACCCCCTTCGGATCTGACGGATGAAAGTAATCTTGAGTCTCCACCTTTGATCTCGACCGCTTATTAGTTAATTTTTATTTATTAGGCCTTTGTCCATACCTGCAAGTCTGGGGTGTATTTTTCTTGTTGAACTCTAAGTTGCTGCTTGTTTAGGTTAGCCCCCCGTCCCCCACCCCTTTCTCTCTCTCTGCAAATTTCTTCTGAAAATTTTTCTGCAGATTCTTCATTATCATTCAAGAATTCAATAATCATCTAGCAAAATATTCACACAAGTTACTTTTTCTTTTCTATATATTTGGCATTGTTGTGTGAAAGTGAAGGTCAAAATGCTGGTCCCTCCATGGCTAGAACAACTGCTGAACACAGATTTCTTCACCGTCTGCCGGACTCACGGTGCAGCTGCAAGGAGTGAATGCAATATGTATTGCTTAGACTGTAATGTTGATGCATTTTGCATCTACTGCCGTTCAACAAAACACAAAGATCATCGAGTCATTCAGGTACGGTTTTCTTTCTTCTTCCAATCTTCATATTACTCTTTAATCTTGTATTAAAAAGCATTAATTATCATATATACGTTACAAGAAATTTTACCATTCAAAGTTTTGATATTAAATGTAGATAAGGAGATCTTCATATCATGATGTGGTGAGGGTTTCGGAGATTGAAAATGTATTGGACATTAGTGGAGTGCAAACATATGTGATAAACAGTGCAAGGGTTTTGTTTCTGAATGAAAGGCCTCAGCCCAAAACTGGGAAAGGAATTTCTCACATTTGTGAAATCTGTAGTAGGAGCCTCTTGGATACTTTCCGTTTCTGTTCACTAGGATGTAAGGTTAGCAATTCTTACCCTCTCCCTCTCTTCATCACATTGTTCATATCATGGAGCATGTCGATCGCCCAAGAACGAGTGCGTTGTGGTTCGATAAGAATACTGTTTGCCATCGGTGGTCGTACTTAAGGACTTAAGGGTGAGTTCTACCCAATGTGTTAGTAATATGTTGTGCGACCCAACGACATCTTCTTCATATACTTAACCATATGATCACACCTACGAAGCATAGACGAGAAATCACGAGCCACATTCATGAAACTCTTTAGCTATTTTGAAGCTACGCGAAAATAGGGTTTTCAAGACTTTTAGCCATTGTTCGATTTAGATAAAAATTATATTTTTAGTAGGTTTTGACAAAAGTTCATAAAATGTATGGTTGAAAAATTGTAGATTCCATAAAATTGTGATTAAAATTAATTATTGATTTTAACTTATATTTTAATTTAACTCTTTAATTGAACCAAACGGGGTTTAATATACAATTTTATTCATCTTTTTGATATGTAGTGTACATCATCATCATCATCAATATGCTGATTCCCGTTATTTTTTTCCACAAAAGTTTCTATATAAAACTGTCTTTAATTTCTTGAGTAGGTCATGAGTCAATTCTTTATAATTTTTTTATTTCGAAAAATTCAGCTTGTAGGAATAAAGAGAAACGGGGACGCAAACTTTACCTTAGATGGTGGCAAGAATGATGCGGCATTACGAGAAAGAGATGAAGGGATATCGAGAAGAAGGGCAACGTCCTCGTCAAGTCAAGAAGAAGAAGAAGAAGAATTTCGTGAAGGCTTACAACAAGGTATATGTCCACACACGCCTCCTCCACCTCCTTCTAGTGCAAGAAGAAGAAAAGGCATTCCTCAAAGGGCACCCTTTGGCTTTTAATCTCTAAATAAATTGTTACTTAATTTGCTCTTAAAAGTACTTTATTCAACTAATAATTTAGGGCCATTGTCCCAACAATTTCTCACGTGGAAAGATCAATAATATATGTAATTAAGAAATTTAATTCAATTCTATGTAGAGTTCGTTTTATAGTTTCCATGGGGCCACCAACTCACATGTGCACCTTATAAAAA
This sequence comes from Fraxinus sp. 1973-6204, assembly GCA_903798365.1. Lineage (NCBI taxonomy): Eukaryota > Viridiplantae > Streptophyta > Magnoliopsida > Lamiales > Oleaceae > Fraxinus > Fraxinus sp. 1973-6204. The sequence goes on along the minus strand of CAIGRR010075817.1, from coordinate 1,013 downwards.
GAACAACAAATTTTAATTACTTTAATACATGCAATATTGGTCGCAACAAAAAAGAGTAGGTAAGTTTTCACGATAATGATATTTTTCTAGAGAGTGTGAAGAAACTTTTCGTTCATTTTTAATTAATATAAATGTGATAAAATGACATTAGAAAGTTGATTCGCTAAATATAAATTCTATATCTCAACATGGCGAACAATTATTATTATTTTTTTTATCGATTTCAATGTTGGCTGTCAAGTTGTAGCGAGCGTTCAAATTTTTGCTTCATAATGATTTTCCAAAAAGTGGTAAGATAAATGAAAATCATAGTAATGCATGCACATATATATATATGAAAACAATGCAAATAAATTTTCGTATATTATGAACAAATTGTCATGAGGTGCAGAGTCGTCTTCTTCGAAAATTTTACACATTCGTCTTCGTAAAATGGTTGTGTATTTAACTAAATTTGACGAGAGCAGTCCATAACAAGGAGATATTTTTTTAAAGTGAAATTGAAGTTATATTTGAAAAATTGGATCAAGTGTTAAAAATAATATTTTCCATCCTCGGAAAAATCTCGTGTGAGGAAACTAAAATTCAAAGAATTATGTTAAAAATGATGAAATATGTATTATAAGTAAAGGTTGGAGATAAAGGTTCTGGCTAATTTTGCAAAATTTCCAAAATATAAAATTAAATGAAGCCCCTGTTTGGTGTAATTAAAAATTAGAATTTTTAATAATTTTGATAAAAGTTGATGAAATTGGTGTTTGAGAGAATATTGATTTCATGAAATATTTGATTAAAATTAATTATTAACTTTAATTTAAAAAATTTATCAACTTTCAATCTATCAAACATATGTTAAGATTACCAATGGCTCAGGAATCAAACATGTATAATGAAAACATTTTGAAATATTTACCACTACACCATGACTACTTTGTTGTCATCAATTTAAAAAGTCAAATAAAGTTAAATATTTACTTAAAATTTTATCTTTGTATTTTTAGTTATAAATAAAC
>CAIGRR010075788.1:0-14913 GCA_903798365.1 Fraxinus sp. 1973-6204 | reverse complement strand
GTGGGTTTATTAACAAGGATCGGATAAAAAAGGAAAGAGTAAGATGGACCATGGTAACAAAGAAAAATTCTCCTATGGATGGTATTCTATACATACGTCTACGTTCAGAGTACGTGGGCCGACTTCGAGTGGCAACAAATTATTAAGTGTGAGAATATGGTCGAGATCTTCCCACTCGACTTCATTTGGTAAAGGAAATATTGTTTTGGCATACGCTACTCTCTAATAATCATCCATATAATAATAACTGCATAAGGTGTGTGGTGGAAATCTTATATGTATAGCCACTGCCACTGCATGTGTACATGAAAAATTCTCCAACTGAAACTTTCTACACGTGCATATGTTATCATTCAAGTCCACGATTTATCCGATATTAAGTCCACATTTCACGGAGAAGCGAAATTGATCCAATGTGTCACACATACCTTTCTCGCCACTTCTAGAGTCTTGAAGAGTTTATTTTCTTGAGCTGGAGTTAGCATACTTGTGCAACTCTGTGATTCCTCACGTCGGTCATGAAACTACTCCTGCATCTTGTTACGAATTTGCTCAATCCTTGTGAAAATTGGTAACTCTCAATCCTTCTTAAATAACGCATTGAGAAACTCCGCATTGTTCGACGTCATCATGTTGTATCGACGTCCTGAAAAATATGATCGTGGCCAATGTTCGATCCTCATCTCTGTTAGATAATCCCATGCAGCATGTGATTTACTTTCTACTTTGACCATGAACTTATCAAACTCTTCAAAACCGTAAGTCCATGCAGCTCTCCTAAACAATGCAACGATGCTATTGACTTGATACTTAGTCTTGAGGTTGCCCTGTATATGGTACATACAATAACAGTGATATGCCTCGGAAAAGATTTCGGCGATACCATTTATTATTGATTGCCCTGATCAGTTATAAATGCAAGGTTCTCAATGTCCCAAATACTTCCCTCGACTTCGTGAAGAACCAATGCATCGCTAAATCATTCTCTCAATCAACTATGCCAAATCCAAGATGGTAAATTTGGATGTTAGGATCTATGACTGGTTTTTCCCATGTTATAGTAATATTTGGCTAATTTAGCATAACTCTCTTGAGTCGAACCCATTAAATCATCCAATGCACATTCTTTGGCCTTCCAGACCTTCGGTAGCTCATGACCACCCCGTACTCTCGATGGACATTGTTAATGATGTCCGAAAGTTTGTAGATTATTTGTGGGTCCTGAAACTTGTGCATTATTTGTCGACCAATGAACCATACTCGAGCTTGCCTATGATCATTTCGAATTATACCCACTTCGCAGGTATGTTCCTGTGCATACTTATGAATTACAAAGAATTCATTTATGTCCATTTTAGTCGCTCGCAAATACCAATTGCAAGGGTCGTCAATGCAGATAATTGTGTATGTCAACTTGTTTTATTTCTTTGCTTTAAACTCAAAATTGTGTTTCCGATTTACAACTTCCTGCAAATCTTTTTTTGTTTCAGATTATTGACATCCGACCTCCGAGGTCGATAAGTACAGTTTTCAATATGTATTAAGCTTGTGCTAATATGAGTTCGGATATGTGAGGTCAATTCAGATTATGTTGTTTATTGAGGCTTAATGAGACATAATGATTGAAGATTTCTTGCACATTATACAAACCATCGATAAACAAGTGACATATAGAAGGCCTTACATCAGTGCCTATCAATTCAGCCAATAATATGCTTTAGCTTTCTTCCCTAAGTAACTCATTAATTTTTGGGGACCACATGTAAGTAAGTAACTCATTAATTGTTGGGGACCACATGTAAGGTTAACTCATGATGACCCGACATGCCGAACTCGTTAACCAATCCAATGTGCCAGTAATGTACTTTCTCAACTCGGCACTGTAGTTGATAAGATGGAAAGATGAAGGATGCATGTAGATTTCTCCCTATAAAAGGAATAAGGAAAAGAGGAAGGGGGGTGCCAACACTTCATATTTTAAATATCCCCTATAAGAGAGAAAATAAAAAGTTTACAATCAACTTTTGTAATTTGCATATTACTATGAATAAAGTTCTTATTTACGTCTCAAGTTGGCTTGAATTTTGTTCATACAATTTTCGACATCAACACAAACAATTGCTCAACATATAAATTTCCATCATTAGGAACTATACACGAACAATTAGAGGTCTGTGTACTCGTTTCAGCCTTTGAGCGCCCACCTAACACATGTCTCTAACGGGATAAAGCAATCAAATTCTCATTCGTAAAGTTATTTTCATTCTCGTTGTCTTGAACTATCGAGGGAATTCCGTGCGTAACAGTAAGATCATGGTGATGAACAACTGTAGCGGGAATAACCATATCATCTTCACGAATTATCTTCACCGTGTCCCAAAAATCATTCACATTACGATCCCCTCTATTAGGATCTTCGTGTTCACTCTCGAGGACGTTTATCTTCGCTAAAGTTATGCAAATATGAGTAGTCGTGCGATTTTGATTCAATTCAATTAAAATCTAAATTTCTTCTTCATAGTAACCTTTATGGTGGAATTGAATTGGATGTATGCTTATTGAATAGAAACCTCAATTCTTTGTTGTACTGAGATGGATCGACGTTGAGATTGTTCTGTATATTATGGTACATTTCTGCATATGAGGTACTCGATGTCATCACAATTGCAATAACAACATGTCTTTCACTTGTCCATTTCCATACCTATCGACAATTTGCATTCATTTCAAATTCACCAAAGTAACAAAACAAGTACTGCAATAGACAAAATCTGCATTACGAAACATAATTTGTTAAAAAATTATAATTAGAGGGAAAAATGGGTAAAAAAGTCGGTGGGCTAGTTGGAAACATCCGACTGTTTTCCAACCGTCTAGGCCGACTGTCGGCCAATTTGGCAAGCAGTCGATCGTTTTCAATCTGGGTTAGCCGATCTTCGTTTCCATCTGTATGGGTTGGTGATTTTGCAGACGACCATAAATTTGTTTGAAATAATAAATACAATGCAGACAAATTCTTTTCTCGATTTTGTTTTAAAAAAATTAAAAATCCATTTAAAATCGTAAATTTTTTATCTGCATATGTCGAAATAAGATTTAAAGACTAAACAGTGTACTAATTTAAAAATACGTAAATATACTTATCGATTTCAAGTGATGGCTATAAACAATATTCCTTGTTGATCGTTTGATAAATTTATGAGATTTCAAGTTTGAAGTAGATGAAAGATGAAACCTTTTTTTATCTATGTTGGAGTAAACAGATGAAGAAAATTGTTTGATTTTGAAATTTTAAGTGGGAAGTATTTGAAAGTTTTCATAACTTAAGAATGATATTATTGTCTTTTAAATAATACCATATTTTTGTAATTTTATAACATGGGTAATTTTGTTTTTTACGCATTAAAATGTCATTGATATGAATGGTCAGAAAATTTGGTTAAAGTAAAAACAATTAAACTACATGTACAGAACTATTTCTTCTGTAAAAATGTTAGAATACTCACATGAAATGGGCATCGTGTGAGTAAAATATTATTATTAGAAATGGGGCCTACCCCATGTGTGTGTTCTATTATTTTTACATAATTTTCTCTTGTAACAGTAGCATTTTTCAAGTAAAAATGGGTTGTTGAAGTCACCATTTTGAAAAATGCCCCCAAACTCAATCCGCCTCTTCCTTCCGTGTTTGTAAAATCTGATTCAAATTATCACAGTATTTTACTGGGAAAATGAATTAAAAGGAAGTCACATTTTTCACTGTCTAGAAGAAAATTTCAAGAAAAAGAGAGGTTTTTGTAGAGAGAGAAAGAACTGGGAGATAGTCAACCAACCTTAACCTTTTCTCGGTGCTTTTTTCGTCGTATCTATATGTGGGCATCGTAGACTCCACATAGTATTGCGGGTATTATCTTCCTTCCCTCTTTCTTTTATTCAGAGTTTTTTTCTCTCTCTCTCTCTACTTTTCTCTTCTCTTCTCTGAGCAAAAACAAAAACTTTTAAGCCCTTTTTCTCTCTCTACTTTTTTCTGCCTTTAGGGAGCTTTTTGCAAGTCAAGCATGCAGATAGCGAGATAAGACTTAAGATAGGAGAAGAAAAAGCTTTGAAAGCTAGGGTTTTCTTGAAGCATTTTTGCTCTCTTTCTCACTCATCTTCACATTGAATCCGAGAGAGTGAGAGATTTTTAGTGAGAGGGATAGAGAAGGAAGTGTTTAGCAGCAAAATGAAGGGTCTGTTTTTGCTTGCCTTCTTTCTCTTTCTTTCTCTTACTAAAGCATGTAGAGAGGCACTCGAGACATTTTGATTTAAGCATTGTGTCTCCTCTACCTCTCTATCCCCTTTTTTGTAGCTTTTTGAACATAATCGCTCATTTTTCTGAATTTAACTTGTTATCAGCTTCAAGTTCAGTCCATGATTCAGCAAATTTTCATTTTTTTGATTTTGTAACGTAAAAAATGGAGTGATTCTCTCATGAATGCATTTGTTATATACACAGAACTTTTTAGGGGAAAAAATATTAAGAAGGAAAGTTCTTTTTTGGGTAAATGTACAGAAAGTGATTGAAAGAAGGGAATAAAATAAAATTAAAAAGGTATTATTTCATGAATTTTGGGGGTTTTCTTGATAACAATTCCGGCGGCGGAGGTGGTAGTGGCCGCAGCGGTGTTGGCGGCTCAAGAATAGCTACCGAGGTAACCTATAGCAACGGCAACAACATGCCCACTGGCGCCATAGCTCAGCCACACCTTGTCTCTCAGTCTCTCTCCACCAAGACTATGTTCAACTCACCTGGGCTCTCTCTTGCCCTTGTACATGCACCCCTTTCTATATCTCTCTCTATATATCTATATGTATATGTATATGTATATATAGTCTTTTTGGTACTGATTTTTCTGGGTTCTTGATTTCACAGCAAACGGGCATGGAGGGGCAAGGAGAGGTGGCAAGAATAGGGGAAAATTATGAATCAAGTATTGTTGGTGGCAGAAGAAGTAGAGATGAAGAACATGAAAGCAGATCTGGGAGTGATAACATGGAGGGTGCATCAGGTGATGATCAAGATGCTTCAGACAAACCTCCGAGGAAGAAAAGATACCACCGACACACGCCCCAACAAATCCAAGAACTTGAAGCGTATGCTTCTTTTGTTTCTTTTTCTATTGCCTTTTTTTTTTTCAAATTTTTGCTTGTTTTCAAGAAATCCCTTTTTCTTACTTTCTGATTTTTGCTTATAGTTTCTTGTTTTTATGGCTGATTTTGTGGGTTTTTTTTTTTGTTTAATTGGTTTTAGTCTTTTCAAGGAGTGTCCGCATCCAGATGAGAAGCAAAGATTGGAGCTTAGCAAGAGGCTTTGTTTGGAGACTAGGCAAGTGAAGTTTTGGTTTCAGAATATTTTTTGCTTATAGTTTCTTGTTTTTTTGGCTGTTTTTGTGGGTTTTTTTTTTTTTTTGTTTAATTGGGTTTAGTCTTTTCAAGGAGTGTCCGCATCCAGATGAGAAGCAAAGATTGGAGCTTAGCAAGAGGCTTTGTTTGGAGACTAGGCAAGTGAAGTTTTGGTTTCAGAATAGAAGAACTCAAATGAAGGTATAGATTACCGAAAGATGAAAAACTTGATCTGATTTCACTTTTTGTGTTTGATTTATTTGAGAAATTTGTGTTCTTGATTGCACCAGACACAACTTGAACGCCATGAGAATTCGATACTTAGGCAAGAGAATGACAAGTTAAGAGCTGAGAATATGTCGATTAGGGAGGCGATAAAGAACCCTATCTGCAACAACTGTGGTGGTGCTGCTATAATTGGCGAAATGTCCCTTGAAGAGCAGCATCTAAGAATTGAGAATGCAAGGCTAAAGGATGAATTAGATCGCATTTGTGCGCTTGCCGGAAAGTTTTTGGGCCGTCCCTTTTCATCCTTCGCATCTACCATAGGACCACCAATGCCAAACCAGAGTTTGGAATTTGGATTTGGAAGCAATGGATTTGGAGACTTGAATGTTGTACCTACGACACTGCCTTTAGGACCTCATGATTTTGGTGTTGGAATTACGAGTCCTTTGCCCGAGATGCCTCAAACTAAGGGGATGATGAATGTAACACCTATCGAGAGATCATTGGAGAGGTCGATGTATTTGGAGCTCGCATTAACAGCAATGGATGAACTGGTTAAAATGGCACAAACTGATGAACCCCTTTGGCTAAGGAACTTGGAAAATGGAAAGGAAATACTCAACGATGAAGAATATATGAGAACTTTCACTCCTTGCATTGGTATGAAGCCCAATGGGTTTGTGACTGAAGCTTCGAGGGAGACAGGGATGGCGATCATCAACAGTCTAGCACTTGTTGAGACCTTAATGGACTCGGTGAGTGAATATTCTTGAATTTCTTATGGCATTTTCAGTTAATATTGGTCTAAACTGTAAGATCCAGTATATCAATTGCATTTATATAGTAGCATGATCGCTGCTTAATCACTTGAACTCCTGTTAGTTGGGATGCTTGATTAGTAAATTTCTTTCAATTCCCTTTTCTTATATGATTATTGATTAAGGCAGTGACTAATTAAGGTTTATCTCATCTTTATAGAACAAATGGCAAGAGATGTTTCCATGTATGATTGCCAGAACCTCAACTACTGATGTAATATCAAATGGCATGGGTGGGACCAGAAATGGCGCACTTCAGATCGTAAGTAGTAAAGGATATAAATAAGTTAAATCTAGTCTATAGCACACTTCGGACCTATGCATCGAATGTGCACTAAATTATTGATGTTTTCCATATTGTTGTTCTTAGATGCATGCTGAACTACAAGTACTATCGCCACTGATGCCAGTTCGAAAGGTTGATTTTCTCCGGTTTTGCAAGCAGCACGCAGAGGGCATTTGGGCAGTCGTGGATGTGTCAATTGATGCCATTAGAGAAGCTGCAGGTGCACCCACATTTCCAAACTGCAGAAGGCTTCCTTCTGGCTGTGTGGTGCAAGATATGCCAAATGGCTACTCAAAAGTAAGTTTTCTTCTTTCAATATGCATTCCTGGATTCTTTTGTTGTCTTGTTACTATTTATCCAATAAACTTAGTTTTCTTCACATTTATTGAGTCTCTTCTAGTTGGTGACAACCGTGACATTGCCCTTCTGTGTTAAATAGGTTTGGTGATACAACTATATATTTGGATCTTGGTTGAAGGCATTTAATTCAATAGTAATGCTATTCAGCACCCCGAAATTTGGTTTAACCTTCTGATGGCCCTTACTTTTCTTGTTTCTATGCTAGCATTTGCGTTCTCCTTATATTTTGTCACGTTACCAAACTCGACCTTATCTTCTGGCGCTAATCTGCTTGACTCGAAAATTTCAAATTTTGTACATATCATTTTAATACTAAATGCTGCAAAACATATTTAAATGATAAATTTTCAAAACCGAGGTTTCTTAAGATCTGTATAGAATCTTAGACATTATAATAAGAACACCTACGATGAGAAATCGAGGCTAACCCCATTAATTAAATCATTAGAAGCCACTATTAGTCCTATTTTTCCTCCTTGGGACACATTAATTTTCCATATGATTTAGAAATTAATGCTAGTAATCTTCAACAACATTGGTAGAATAAAACTAAGTATTTGATGTTTCTATTCCAATCTCTGATGCGGTCTCCCCCACCCCACCCCCATATTGTCGTATATTAAATTGTTGCAACTGTGTATTATCTGGTTCCAGCCTCATGATGTGTTGTTTTTTTCTACTTATTCAAGACCCTATAGTCAAACCCTTGACTGGCTGGTCTATATTTTATTATCAAGTGGGCTTCCCTGAGGAGACTCCTAATAGCTAATACATTCTACACACCCATCTCGTGCCTACAAATCTTGCAGAATTTTGTGTAACTTGTTTTATTTACGTAGGGTTTTTTAGTTTATGTAATTTTTTGTCACAATGACAATATTTGGTTATCTAATTTCATAGTGATTTGGAAAATGGACCGGCCTGACAAGTTTGACTTAGAGAATTAAGAACCGGCTCTAAGACCACTTGTTAGCGATGTTTTTATGATACATATTTGTTTATTCAAGTAAATATTTTGGTCTTGAGTTCGATTTTTGTTGAACTCTTTAAACCTTGAACTTGCTTCGTTCCGATCAAAGCCTTGTCACGAAAAAAAGAAGAGGAAAAGAAATTTGGAGCTATTGATTGCTTTTGAAGGACATGTTTTTATGAATAATGTTATGTATTATCATTCGTGTCAATCTCTAGTTTAGATGGTAATTGCATGTCATTAAATGATAAATTCGTTTAAATATATTGTCGTATGGTTCATTTAATTGAACCCATCATATGTAGTCACTTAGATTAATGCTCTAGCACTAGTGGTGTTAAATGACATTATTCTATTTTTATTCTATTATGCTTATTTAGTTATATCACTCATCAATGATAGGTTATATGGGTAGAACATGCCGAATACAATGAGAGCGTGGTTCATCGGCTCTATCGACCTTTGATTAGTTCGGGCATGGGATTTGGCGCGCAGAGGTGGGTAGCAACCCTTCAACGACAATGTGAATGTCTCGCCATTCTTATGTCCTCCACTGCCCCGAGCCGAGATCATACAGGTGAAGAAACCAATTTTAGTTTTATCATGTGAATTATGAACCCTTGGTCCTGCGAATTGAAATTAATTTAAACATCACATACAGCATTAACTCCAAGTGGAAGGAGAAGCATGTTGAAGCTCGCCCAGCGCATGACCGACAACTTTTGTGCTGGCGTTTGCGCTTCGACAGTTCACGAATGGAACAAATTCTCCGCTGGAAATGTCGATGAAGATGTCAGGGTCATGACCCGGAAAAGCATAGATGATCCGGGCGAGCCACCTGGTATTGTTCTGAGTGCCTCTACTTCGGTTTGGCTGCCAGTTTCTCCCCACAGACTGTTTGATTTCCTCCGCGACGAACGACTCCGGAGCGAGTGGGACATATTATCCAATGGTGGCCCCATGCAAGAAATGGCACACATTGCCAAAGGCCAGGATCATGGCAACTGTGTTTCCCTCCTTCGTGCAAGTGTAAGCCCTCTTGACCCTTTTTATCTTTCTTGAGTCGATATTCGAGCCCATTTTCAAAAAATTGGATGTAGCATGTGCCCGTAATCTTTAGGCCTTGTTTGATTCTTAATTTTTTCAAAATATATATATATATATATTTTTTTTCTTTTCGACCACACATTTTTTAATAATACATTTTTTTTTTCTTTTCAACCACACATTTTTTAATAAAATAAATATTACACACAAATCCAAAATTTTTCCTTATATTTTAACTACATATTTTTCATCAAATCATTTTTTCAAAATGTATTCATTTTGCAAAAAATGGACATCAAACGTGTTTTAGGTTCAGTTTCTTGAGTATTGAGAAATAGGGTAAGATTGTAGGAGGACAAAACTGGAATTTTGGAAGTATCCATAAGGACGAACCATTTGAGATCCAATGGCTGTCCAAACTTTTTAAAATATTGATTTTATATATAAAAAGTCAAAACCCATGACACCCATCAACTTTATGGGTCAGCCTGTGGGGCCCGTGACGTCACTTTCTTGATGAAAAGTCATATTATAATGGTTGACTCGGTTACACGATAAAGAACCTGACGTCTGATATCTGACTTTTCACAGTACAGTGGCAATTTGGTGAAATTTGATAAATGCGTTCTTATCATTTTGCAGGCAATGAATTCGAACCAGAGGAGCATGCTCATACTCCAGGAGACGTGCATCGATGCAGCGGGATCGCTCGTGGTTTATGCACCGGTCGACATTCCAGCAATGCACGTGGTGATGAACGGTGGGGATTCGGCTTACGTGGCGTTACTTCCTTCGGGATTTGCGATCATGCCTGATGGGCCAGGGTCTCGTGGACCGACGATGGATGGGGATTCTGGCCATAGGGCAAGTGGCTCATTGTTAACCGTGGCATTTCAAATTTTGGTTAATAGTCTGCCTGCTGCCAAGCTCACGGTGGAGTCGGTTGAGACCGTCAACAATCTCATCTCGTGCACAGTGCAGAAAATTAAGGCTGCCCTTAATTGTGAAAGTTGATAAACAATTCGAATGTGTATTGTGGATCCGTGTCTGGATCCATGTCCGTTATTGTATAGCTAAACCAGGGATTGTGTCAAATGAGTTTGCTCGAGGTGCAGGACTCTCAATTCAGGGGGTGAGTCAAGAACGAACCGCACTTAAAACAATCCTTGCGAGATGATGTGCCACCTCAGTGTCCACTGGGGGACAGTGGTGCCGGTTGCGAGGGTGGTGGTTCGGGTATTGACTCAGGAATACCCTTGAGTTGACTCAAAAGTGGGTAAGCAAGCGTTTGCATTTATGGGTCTGGAAAATCTAATCTATTTTAACTTAGACAATTTGAAATTAATTTATAAGTGTTTTTCCTTTGACATATTATTATTAAGTTTTTAGCTAACTAATTGCTTTCGTTACATGCCTCAGTTTGAATTAGAATTAGAATTTAATTTTAAGCATATATTTTATGAAATTCATAATATTTTTTAAATTTTCAATTGCACATCTTAAAATCTTTATCAAAATTTACTAAAAATCTAATTTTAACAAAACCAAACAATGATTTTACATGCCTCAGTTTGAATTAGAATTAGAATTTAATTTTAAGCATATATTTTATGAAATTCATAATATTTTTTAAATTTTCAATTGCACATCTTAAAATCTTTATCAAAATTTACTAAAAATCTAATTTTAACAAAACCAAACAATGATTTTATGATGTGATATGCAACATTGATAAATTTACTTCGGAAAAATTTATTTTGAAAGTTAATTTGAAAAATGACCTTAATTTAATAGTAGGTAATATAATTTTTGTTAGGTAAGAATAAACAAAATATCAACTTTTTTCCTTCCCTTTCCTTTTTATTCAAAGCCTGTTTGGTAGAGATTAAAATCGGATTAAAATTGGAAAATTAGCTATTATTGTTGACTTTTATTAGACGGGTGGGATCTAATAACGGCCATATTTTCAATTTTAATCGGATTTTAATGGTTATCAAACAGGCTCTCAATATGTAAGTATCGAACTTTATAAATGTATATCTTTCATTTACTAGGCTTTAAAAATTGTCTCGAAGATTTCAATGTATAAAAGCGATACAAAACTGGAAATAGAATTATGTAATATGATGTAAGATTATGAAATACTAGCAAAATATGAGTTTAATCATGTTTTTCAAAAATCAATAGTATTGTTCTTTGGTTTCATTGTATAACTCAAATGTCGAACATCACAAAATTTGAGTTGGTTCCACTCGATTTATCGAAGCATGAATTACGTATTATGCACTCTCGATGTCTAGACTCGTCTAATCTTAAATTGATAGGAGAGACAATAGAAGAAGAAAAAGAACCCCTACAAAATCGTGCAAAAATATTTTTCCTTTATCATTGTCTCCACGATGAATTGAAAATCGAGTACCTTGGCTTGATAAGTGTAATTTATATGCTTATCTAGGTCATTAAATATGAATATTTAGGTGTTCTTATTATTAATTATAGCATAATCTTGTGTATTTATTGTTTGTTAGGTAAAACTCAATGAATATAAGTGAAATTAAATGAAAATAGGTGGAGAATGAAAATTTTCAAAGTTTGGGGACTAGAAAAAACTTATACCCATGTGCACGCACCTGCATGCTCAAAGGGGGAGGGAATGGAAACCCGAGTCATTTTGGCAAAGCCATGCGTGGGCAATGCTTAGGCACATTCGTGCGGATGGGCCATTTCAAAATAAGAATAAACAATTTTCTTCTATGATTGAAACTCTTTTGAAATTCAATTACAAAATCAATCAAGAAGGAGACAAATTCACAATCTTTTGGGAGAGATTATCAAACATAGCAAGGACTTAGACAAATTACATCAAGAACTTGAAAATTTAGAGCTTTGAATTGAATATCAAGATTTATTGGATTGTTCTGGGTGACATCTTTTCATTATTCTTCTTGTAATATCATAGAAATCGTGTTAGACTAGACTTTTTATTGTATTGGATGATGATCAAAACTATATTTTCTTGTTTTTAATTTAAAGACTAGTAGTTAGTATATTACTGATTTTCTTGATTGATATTTCAAGATTTGTTGCATTACTTGATTGATGGACCACCAATTAGGTAATTAGTTACTTATTATAGTGTTGCGAGGTTCATACGATTAGAAATTTGCAAATTCAACGCACGGGCAATAAATGTTAGGAATAACATATATAGCGCGTGTGCAATCTTATTGATAATTGTGTGCATGAATACTTTACTTTGCATATGAAATCGAAATAAGAATAAGATAATATTACTAATTACAAAGGTTGAGAATTTGAAATATGATAAAAAATGGTAAATTCATAAATTCAATACTTTCATACATTCATTCATAAAAATAAGCTTTTACATAATCAGTAAAATAAATTTGAATAATAATAAATCATCTCTTTTGTTCACAAACACTTTAATTTGATTACAAATTAATATGATTCTATTAGTGGGATGATATTATTAATACTTGTCAATGATCCGTATACTTGTGAATTTCAACTTTTTGATGCCATTGTCGAGGAATAAGTTGTTTAAAGTAAGTTTATTGATCTATTTTAAATTAGAAATAATTTTTAATTAGTTTTACTACTAATTACATACCTAATTATCTCTTTTGATTGATGTTTTCTTCAGGCACCTAATTGCAGTTTATGCAACATCTTGACAAAATCGAGTTCCTACCTTTGGGTCCCAAAATTGAAAGGACCTTTAAGCAAAGAAGAAGAGAATAGAAATTAGAGTGGAAGGAAAACAAAGGTAGCAGAAATTGAAAATTAAGAGATACTACCAACTCCGTCAATACAGCTAGCTCCACCAAGTGCAATAGTCAACGATGGCGAAGCATTAGTAAAGAGGTATTTGAAAGCATGTGTAAGGTTCGAGGACTATTTCAGAAAGTGTCCCAATGTTTGACATTTCTAAACATGCCCAAATCTACCTTTTCTATTCAGGCTTGCATCATGAATACCATAACATGGCCTACGCATTAGAAGGTGGATAAGTAATGAAGATGCCCATAGAAAAAAAAACATGATATATATGAAAGAATAGCAGAAAATTAGGCTATGTGGCCATTAGATAAGGAGACATAGAAGAAAATAGCAAGACTGCATAATATTGAAGGAATAACAACTTTAACAACCGAGATGGAGGTATTAACAAAAAAGCTGGACAACCTCACTCAGACAGTGAACATGGTAGACCAACATATACCAGTAATTAGAGTCAGGTTCAGGGCAACCAACTAAGATTTCAACAGCAGTAAGATAAGAGGTCATTATACGTGAAATCCTATTTCGCGATTTTCAAAAGTTTTATCTATCATATTCTACCCAAATACCTCTTATTATAAATACCCAATGCTCATTACGTTTTTGGCGGTGATTGATCATTATTATAAATACCCTTTGATTCTTGAGATCAATCAACCATGAGTTGGGAAAAACATCAAAGTTAAATAATCCAAAACACCCACTTCCTAGATATAATCAGAAAGGTACCTTCTCAATAGCTTTTAAAGATTGCTGAAATTTGAGAGATGTTAGACCAGAAGTATAGGAAGAATATAAAAATAAGGTGTTCTTGGTGATCCACAGGAGATAGAAAATCTCAAAAGATCGGGAGCATGTGTAAGTGAAGCACGTTCCAGCAGGTCTTGGAGATTACATGAATTAGATCAGCGAGTCTAGTGAGTTTTCTAGACTAGATCATATTGTAAGTTCTTGTTGTCAATCGTGAAAACTATTGATTTGGTCCCGAAGTTTTTACCCCGTCATCAATTTTTTGTATTATTTATATTATTGATTTCATACAATTCAACATAGGGCAGTTAATTCACAGGAACTGAATATAGAGTAATTAATTATTGTGACTTGTTGCAATATTAATCAACTATAATTTTTAATTCCTCATTAATCACCTATTCTTCCCCCTCTAGGTGATTTTAGGGTCGAATTAGTAACATTCATACATCTTTAGACCAATTTTAATATAATTTGAGGGTGAATAAATTGTTGTATAAAGATATTGAGATTTTGTATGTGAAAATTCTTATGTGTATGGTTTGAAGCCAATAAGATGAAAATTAGATGACAATTTTAAGTTAGAGGTCGCTTTTGGAGAATGAGTGTTTAATGAGAGGCATTGCTTTAGTCATTGCATAAAAAAGGGGAAAAAGCTATTATGATTTATGAGTAAAAACTACCCTATAAATGATCACAATGAGAACACTTACTGAAAATTCAAAAAATAAAAATCAAAACGGGATAAAACTAGTGCATTAAATAGATGACGCATTACATGTATTGATTAAGCTATCAAAAATTTATTTGAGAGAATTAGATATTTGAAAAATATTTGCCTAGTTGAATCTTAGAAGTTGAAGCAATGATAATAAAAGAGAATCTTTATTTGTTGAAATATTGACATGTAATTAGTAAGATCTATCCAAACTAGATAGGGTTAGGATTAATATATCAATTTAGCCTTAGATCACATATTGGTAAAATAGTTAAAAAAATAAGTTTGAGGGTATGTATTTCACGAGTGGGGAAATTATATATTTGACTATGGAGAATCGAGAGTTGAAAACTTGTGAATTTATAATGTCTACTTAATTCGTCACACATACAAACATCAGTTTTATATTGGATAAGTAAAAATTGATTTTTGTTTTGTAATTTTGATGATTTTCATAAATTTCATGTAATGATTCCAATAATGAGACAAATGGCGAGTTAACTGGCCAAAGTTATTGCATGCTTGCTTGTTGGGATATGTTATAGTTTTG